>BLKR01015516.1:0-65897 GCA_011170035.1 Teleogryllus occipitalis
GGCGCCCTCCCAGCGGCCGCGCACGCGGTGACCCCGTTAACGCGCGTCTGAAATTGCGTTCTCGCACCTTGTCATCGGAAAGAAGCCCAACTTTCTAAGTGTCAAGTTCCTTGATAATCACATTCCTGGACGCCGCGCCGCCGCCGCGGCAACCGCTGCCACCACCACCACCACCACCGCCGCCGCCGCCGCCGCCGCCGCCGCCGCCGCCACCGCCGCCGCCGCCGCCTCCACCGCCACAACCATGTCCATCACCACCACCACAGCCACCGCCATCACTGCCGCCGCCGCCACCACCACCACAACTACCACCACCGCCGCCGCCGCCGCCGCCGCCGCCGCCACCACCACCACAACTACTACCACCACCGCCGCCGCCGCCGCCTCTACCACCACACCACGACCACCGCCATCACTGCCTCCGCCGCCACCACCACCCCAGCCACCGCTTCCGCCACCCCTATCGCCGCCGCCACCATCATCACTACCGCCACGACCACCACCACCACCACAACCATCACCGTCGCCACCACCACCACAACAACCACCGTCGCCACCACCACTACCACCACCACCGCCACCACCTCCATCGCCGCCGTCGCCGCCACCGCCCCTACCGCCGCCACCCCCATCACCACCACCGCCGGCGCCGCCGTCCCTCCCAGAGTCGCCGCCGCCGCGGGCCTTCATCAGCCATTCCGCCGACGTGCTCCAGGCGCTGCCCTCCCGCCAGCCGGGCGCACGCCCGCGCGTTTGCCCCGCTGCTGTAGCCGCCGCCGCTTTCACGCCCCAGGCCTCCGCCCCCGGCGGGAACGCGGCTCGTATGATACTGAACCCCGGCGGGAACGCGGCCCGAACGGTGTTCTTGAATTAGTGCGTGCTAGGCATGTGCCGATAGACGCACTGCGATTTGAGTGCGAATTGTGGTCGTGTCTTTTGCTGTCATTGTTTTTGAAGATTTTACGTCAGTTGTGTAATTTCCTTTTGCATAGTGTTGTTGCTCTTTTTTCCTGTTTTGTCTTACTGATTTTTGCTGGGAGAGTATGGGTTTTCAATCCTCTTAGATTAGAACCTTATTTTAGTCTCGTGGTACAGTACGTTGCACCCACTGTGTGACTGATTTTTTTTTTTTTTTTTTTTTTTTTTTTTTTTTTTTTTGCTTGCCCTGCATCTCCTCATACGAACAATAAGTTGGTAGATGTTTTAAGTTCGCCAAAAGTCCCCGATAAAAAAAATGAAATCTTGATAATGCTTTTAGTACAACTTTATTCGCATGCGGGTGTACTACAAAACAATATTATAAGGTCACAATTGGTTGCGACACGGCGGCAACTTCACAACAGTTTATATGTTGAATATGTCATCAAAGTACTAAACATTCTCAAACGAATCTTTCAAATACCATTATTTTATTTATTACACAAAAATAAATTGAATCAGGGCAGAAGAGTAATTATTGCGTGCTCATTGTATTAACTTTTTTTCTTATTTAATGTGTGCGTCTAGTGAAAATAAGATCATTGTAAGTCTTCCTTTTCGAAAACACAGTAAATCGAATTATCTTGTTCTCTCCATTACTATGAGTACCGGTAGTCAATAATTGTCACTTTTGTGACTGGAATATTCAGAGGACCGTATAAATGGAGAATTGCTGTGAAGTTTATTGCATATGAAACGAAATTGTATTCGAATGCCTATTTTTCTGACTCGTGATTAAAGGACCAAAAATTTATACATGAACCCACATGATGCACGTTACATTTTCTACTAGTAAATTTCACTTCGTATGTTGTGAGACGGTTCTAACTGTGATGTTTCTTTTTGTTTGCAGGTGAGATTCCAGCCCTGAATGAGAATCGAGAGCCCATCCGTACACGTGTCCCATCGCTTAGTCGGTATGTTTATTCATTACTCCGGTGTCTTCGAGAGATCTTGTCATTTCTTAAACGACCGAGATTAAACCCTAAGAACCTGCCCTGTATCGAGATGTGTATCATGGAAGGTATCTCTATGTAGAGACGATTGACGTGAAAGCTATTGCTATGCCTTTAGAAGAGGGAAAGAAATAGAATATTTTGTAATGTTTAAAATAATTTGGGATTGATGAAAAAACTTTACTGTATGGTTTCAAATGAAAAGATAACGTTGGTAAAATTGATTAGAAATGTGTCCTGAACTCTTTCATTTTCAATGTAAAACAGTTGTAGGTAAAGAGAGAGAAATGTGTAATTTTTGATGTTATAAAAATTAATACTTTATAGAAATTATTTCAGTAACATTGCACAAGTAAATGGTGATTTCAGTGGATGTGGCTCTATATATTTCTTAGCCCAGCTAAACGTGCGTCGCGTTGAACTGTCCCTCTATATTCCGTGTAATCGAGCATCTCTGGCTCCTGATGTAACGTGGAAGTTAGATTAATTGAGGCGGTAATGAAGCGTATTCCGCTTAAATGATCGTTCCTCCGAAATATTACGAGCACCAGCCAAGGAAAACGTGCTCCGATGGACGGTTATCGATTATGGAGTATCATGTCATTAAAAATCTGGATAGGTGAGTTGACCGTATCCAGTGTATAGAAAAGCGATGTTGCAAAATTGTACCCTCACATCCGCTCCATCGTGTCACATTTGTGCTGCGATTTTAAATAAAAAAGCATTTGTGTACAAGAGAAATATCTGCGTTGAAATGTTAACCATTGTGTGAGATGGAGAAATAACTGTAAAATTTGACAATAATAAAAATTCTATATTTGTTGGTAAATAATGCTATAATGCTCCCAAACTGATACAGAATGTGCGTGATTCTGAAGCGCAATATACATATTTTTATCAACAGTCACGTTTTAAAAAATAAAAGTAACATATGCTGTAGAGTCTTGTTGTTTCTTCAACAAAATATGCCCCATTTGAATACGTCAGTTAATGTGGCCCACAAAACCGCAATATATGCTAAAAGTCTAATTGAAGTAACAAATAAAACATGATACTGTTACTCATACTACCGACTGCTGACAAACTGGATGACAGAATATGTCGGTTGGTCAAAGCACTGCACTAGAAAGACAGGTGCAATTGTCAGATTCGGCACGCGACTCAAAAGCCTAGTGCTACTGTGGCTTATGAGCCCCGCCCGTGGAGAAAGTCACTTAAAGGTCACATCGTTTTTCGAACCGCACTACTTAACGAACCTGTTGAAACAGATTGGTTGGCAGAACATACGAAAGACCCGAGCGACCGGCTTTCTTACTTTTACACTGTTCGTCGCCTTGTCTTTTTCCCCTCTTCCTCTTTTCTTTTTTGATTCGCTCTCACTCTCTCTCTCTCTCGCTCTCTCTCTCTCTCTCTCACACACACACACACACACACACATACTCGCACTTTCATTCCGTCACGCACACACTTCCTCAGACGCGTTCAGGTTGTCTCTCCCAGCAGTCCTGAAGACGTGAAAAATCGTACGTTTCCCCGGGCTCGAAACATGCAAATGTATGCGACCGCGTATGAGAGTATTGTCTCTGAGGAGGCTATAGACGTTTGCCAAGGCAGCTCACATCTACATGGAAAAGGAGGCAACAGAAAAAAAAGGGTCATAATAAAAGCGCTCTGATGACTCGGCGACGCTTTGCCTCTGCCTTCGTCGCCCACGTGCGTGCCTCGCCCCCCCCGCCCCCTCCTCCAGCTCTGTCCTCCCCTTGCCCCCTTCACCGCCACCACTAACTCAACCACGCCGCCCTCTCCTCCTCTCTACTTCACAGCCCTACCGCCAACTCGTCCGACCTCCAGTACTGCTATCATAACCACCACTGGTGTTCCTGCTGTTATCAACCCTCTGACGCCTCCACACCCGTCACCAACGTATCACTGCTGATATCTCAAACGCTTCCTTTGCTGTTACAACGGATCCATACGGAATTATCTCGTGGCAATGCCGTTTCGCATCAGTTTATTTCGGAGTTCATCCGTTTCCCCTGCCTTTAATGCCACCATTGCTCCATCGTCGTTCATTACATCATTATGATCTGCTTGTTTATTCACTAACAATATGTGTATGGTATAGGTTTCAACAACAGGACAATCAGAAACGATGAAGATTGTTACTTCGACACTGATTGTCACTTGGTCCAGTGTCACTATCAGCTCTGCTGTTCTATCCCCTACATCCGTGCTCGCCTCCTCCACATCGGTTTCCCTCCGTCTTTTCTCTTTAGTCACTGTCACACTGTTAGTGTCATCATCATGGCCAACCACGTCATTGTTACTGCCGCCATCGTCAATGTCACGCCTATCTCAATCGTCAACTCTGCACTACATCACTAGAGGCGCTTTCTTTACTTCGGCTTCAAATCCCGCTTATGCCTATCACCACTGTCACCGCCGCCACTGCCACTCCTCGCCGCAGCCCCTCCCCGCCGACCCTGCGTCGCGACTCGGCCCGCGCCGTCTCACGTCTTTTCCCGGGATTCCGCGCTGTAAGCTCGGAAAAATGCATATTTAAATCCAGTTATTTTCTTTAATCTTCTTGGCAACGGTTCCCACTTTTTTTCCACCGCTGTTGTCTTTTTGCTTCTACAGGAATAGCCGCGGTGCGGTACACAAAAGCTTAGGAGGGTTAGGTGGGTTAAATTTACATTTACTGGATCTACTTAATAGAATGCTTCTATCCGCCTGTATATTTAGCACGTGCGGCGGCAGGAGCGGCCGGGCACGGCGGCGGCGGCGGCGGTGGCGGTGGTGGCGGAGGCGGCGGCAGATGACCGAACGCGCGTAGCATCAGCAGCGAGGGCGGAAAAGCGGGAACAGGAACAGCTAGGCGCCCGCGTCTGTTCCCGCGCGCGCGCGCGTTTTCGCGTTCGCGTTCGCGTTCGCGTCGCGGCAGGCAGGAAGCGGGCCGCGGTTTGTATCTGCGCACGGTAATGAATACGGACAAATGGGAGAACACGGGCTAGTTTGTCGGAAGGCTCCACTTCGCTAATAGGAATTGTGTCCAATCAATCTGGGAACCGGACCCCGATAAATTAGCAGCTGCCTGCCTGCCAGGCCGCGTGCGCGCGCTCTCTTCCAGGTGTCACCGGACGCTTACGTCACGAGTGGTCGCTGTCGCGGGAGCCGCGGGGAGGGGGGCGTGGTTGAGGGGGTCCGCGGGTGGCAGGGGGGCAGGAGGCCGGGGGGGGGGGGAGATGGCGCGGCAGGATGACCAGCCGCGCTGGGCACGCGCGGAGGCACGGTGTATGTATGCTCTGTGGGACGATCGATGCCCGTGGAGGACGCGGCGGCGGCGGCGGCGGCGGCGGCGGCGGTGGCGGCGGTAGTGGCGGCGGCGGCGCCGCCGCCACCGCCTATCCCGCAGACTGCTCGGCCGAGGAGGCCCTGAATGAATGGAATGGGCAGGAAAGAAGAGGTTGGACCGTTCGGTTTTCTTTGGGGTTTGTTGAAGGCTTTCTGTGAAGCGGACAGAGAGAAGGTGAATAGTACACAAAGTGTCCTGTGGATTCTTTGGTCTTTTGGCATACATTAAGGCTGGCTCTTGGCGGCCGCCCGCTCGCTTTCTTGGCCGAGTTCGTGCGGCATGTATGAGATTCTTCTCGAATTGGATTGGACAAGATGCAAAAACAGGGAAGGGGGATGACACTAAATTACGCACTTCGGCATCTGCACATTTTTGTTAGGCAACTATTGTTGAAATGTATTTTGAGAATAGTGCTGAAATCTCTTATATAAATGAAATTTTGAAACACCTTTCAGGGTTTGTTTGTAAATAGAGTATTTTGAAATGATGAAAAGGTACCTCAATTCATTCTTAAGGAATGGTGCACCTCTTCTTGAATATCAATAAAATTGTTAGTTATGTCTGTATATATTACCCAGTTACCAAACCAGTCTTGAATGTCACACGTTAACTATTTTTATATGCCATTGAGTAATCTGTCAACGATAAATTAAATAAGGAACTTTTAATATTGATATGATTGTAGTCTGTTCGTCTTAGTCGACAAAATCTAGAATGTCCTAGAATATAATTGTAGTAATAATGCCGCCTCCCCGCTGTTCGTGTTTCTAAACCGCCACCGCTTTGCAGAGAAAGTATGCACGCTCGCTGCCAAAGCGCGTCTCTATCCACTCACAGTAACACATGTCGTTTACTGTGACAGACTTCACCAAATGTCTCGCATGATGTTGCAAGAAATAAGTGGAGACAATGGAGCTGTTGGAGTCAACGAAAGGCCGCAGAATGAAGAGGCAGTTTTTGGGCAGTGAGGGTGATCTCGCAGGGGCATTCGTTTATGATTTTAATGAAAAAAGTTTTGCCATACTCTTTGATGGCATTTTAATTTTGCGAAGACCGGTGTTATTTGATGCTGTTGTACCCCTCGAATCAATCCGTTATGGATCATTTCATGTGACGGTTAATGCTATGAATGTTTTAATTTAAGAGATAAGTATGAAAATATAACTATAGATGATTGAGATATGTATGATTATTTATTCATATTATTTCGTAGTGCGTTCATTTAGTTGACAAATTGGTATTGCGGTGCGTTGAGAAAATAATTGTAATATTTGCAATATTTCCTTACATTTGCAAATATAGACTGTTACTGATTGTTGCAATATTTAATTGAATTGACTCGTACTGGAATTTCGACCACTCTGAAACCTACTTACATATTACATTCAAAACATTTAAGAGAAACTCGGAATGAGATGCCACTTAGAAATAATACGCGGTAAATGAAGTGTGTAGTGAATTTCTATGATATAAATTCTCTGAACATTTAATGCTTGTTTATCACAAATTAAATATTGCAAGCATTATTGCTACATGGGTCACGTGCAAGCGAGATGCCAATAACCACGAACGAGCTTAGTGAATTTCCCGTTATTACGAAGGGAGTTAAAATATCATCACGATGATGCGGAGCTGTTAGTTTTCACTCGTGTTCATTGCGAAGCTCAACCTTTCGCAGACTTTACAACCTCCGCGAGCAAGACCTTTGGATATGTATTGTACAGTATGAGCGTGTGAGCAATTTGCAGGGTAGGCAGTTTTATTTTATTACAGGGCGTAATCGTTAATTGTTAGGAGGAGCGTTTAATCGCGGTCGAGATAGAAGTATTTACTAGTTACAGTTCTTTGCGTGGGGAATGACAGCACTTAGGGAGGTACCTGAGCAGATTGTTGGGCCTATATTCGCCATCTAATTGTTAGTTTATGATATTCAGATTTTATTTTCTAGCTGGTATCTAATGTGGCGTGGAAAATGATAATTGGAATTTATGATATAGCCTCCTATTCGTCGAATTACTAGAGAAATGGGCTCTATGGCTAACTAAAATAAGCCAAAAAGTCATAGGGATATAATGTAATACTGAATTATCACATCTCACTACATCGCTACACTATCTCATGTCACCACATAATTGGCTGTTTTTACATATCTTGCATTTTTGAGTGCATACTTTCATGCTAGGGTGAATTGGAGCACAATCTCTCAATGCGCGCAGATAGGAAACTCGTGGAAATTCATTACATTTTTGTTTCGTTCATTACCGAATTGTTTCGAGAAAAGCTTTCCTTTACACTTCCATTCCTGCTGATGGAATATTTTAACCAACTCAAACAAGCATGAGGTTAACAATCGAGTGAATTTGATTTCTGATCAGAGATCCTACGGTTGACGCCTCGCCAACGCTACGATAGTTACTTTCTAAGAAATGCCCCTTACAATCAGATTCAGTTTGAATCGCACGTGAATTGCAGTCCGTTCGTACTGTGGAGTAAAAGGCGAACGTCGTAATTCGCGGCTATATCAGTGCTCCCCACCCCCCACCCCCACCCCTGAGTGTTCGACTGCTCTGAGGTCGCACACGGGTGAGGCTGCCATCTCGGAGCGTCTCACTTTCACCGTTGCGGTCGGCATTCAGATTCGTGCTAAGGTGGCGTTCACCGAAATAAATCCGTCAGGGCCGCGATTAGAAATGAAGGCTTGAACCAAGTGTGAAATTGAGACTCGTTTAGAATATTCGTTTTGATTTTGAATGTATAATAATTGTGCAGAATATATTTATACCATCTTAGGAAAGACTCTAAACTGTACAACATCCAGGCCGTAAAGCACCCTAAATGAGCCCTCATTAAAGTAGACAGTCAATAAAGTAGACAGTCGTACTCGTATTATAAAATATGTATTACTACCACAAAACACCCGTAATTTCAGACGGATAATCTGCAAGAAAATGAAAACGAAATAAATACCAGAATACATTGTTTTTTCTTTTTTTTTCTTTCAAAACCATGAGTCCACTATTATATTTGCATATATTGAAAAAAACATTTGTTGTATTTGATTTTTGGGCTTGCGAAGGAATGGACATATTACCAAGAGGAAGCAAAATGTTCGGAATCGTGATGAGAATTTAATTTTTTTAGAACATGGGCAAATTTGAGAAATAGTAAAACATTGGTAACACTGGTATTTCCTATCAGTTGCAAATGTTTAACTCAGTTGTATTACACAGTTTTTGCCGGCGTTTTTTAAATCGCATTGGACCCTCAGTGTATTTTGATTTGACACTGTCTTTTCAACCAAACGAGCACCAGGATATTCAAGAACAGTTCACTGAGACATTGTGATTTCAAACTAACATTTTTCTGTTCGTCAAAGTGAACAATCTGTGAGGGCGTCATATCGCCGGAGCATTTGAGTCAATTAAAGTTTGTTCCAGTTTTCAGTTAATAAAATGACGTGAGAACTGTCATTAACAGTTAATCGTAAGGAAATCGCTTCACAAGTACTGCGAAAAGCGAAAATGTTCCTTCGCTCTCCGTCGAAAATCGTGTAAGGTGGAGCCCGCGGCGCGCAAGCATGAACAGGCCATTACGCGCCTTCGGAAAAGGCAACTTCCGCCGAGCGGCGCGCGTGCGTCCCCGGAGACGCCGCAAACCGGAAGTACTTCTCCACTCATGCGCTCTCGACGGCGGAAGTCGTGGGGCGGACGCTTGCTCGACGAGCGCAAGCGTGTATGGGTCTGTGTGAACGCTTGCGCATGTGTGTGTGTGTGTGTGTGTGCGGACATACGATCATGTGTAGAGTGTGTATGTGTGGGTGTGGATGTGAATGTGCGTGCTCGAGATCGTATGCTTGTGTGTGTGTTTATGTGTGAGTGTGCGTGTGAATGTGCGTGCTCGAGATCGTATGTTTGTGTGTGTATGTGTGGGTGTGAGTGTGAATGTGCGTGCTCGAGATCGTATGCTTGTGTGCGTGTATGTGTGGTGGTTGTGCATAGGGGGTATTGGAGAAAGACTGAGGAAGATTAGAATGTACTATCGTTCATATGTGAGTCTGATAGCGTAGATCAATTTTAAAGTACTCCTCGACCATTTCCAATTTCAATTGAAAGCCTAATGCATAATCTGTTGCCGGCCTACCGCCTTTTTATGAATTAATAGTGTTTTATAACTGAAACGTCTTAAGAATGGGTGAGTTTTGGATTGGGTTTTGCGTAATTATTGATAATTTGTTAATCGTGTTTTTAATGTACCCAGTAGTAATTTAAAAAGTCAATCAAACCACCACTCTACGACAGACAGTCGAATTTGTCAAACTCGATATTTCTCGAAATCCACATGTAGATATAGGACGCCTCAAGAAAAATTTTAGACGCGAGAGCGCATGGCATTCCTCTGTATGAGTCAGTAGGTTCACTCCCTTTTTTGCTGCTTTCGTGTTTTTTATGAGGAATCATTTTTGTAAACTTAAGAAATTAATTGGGAGTTTTTTACCACCTTAAGTATTAAGCAAAATGGAACGGCCATGTGGCTGAGAGATGTGAAGTGAAAAAGAGGCGACGGCGGAAATGCTACAGCATTTTCCCAGATGGAAGTGGCAATAGAAGAAACCAGAAGCCTCGTCGCAAGAGAAGAAGGTAGTGGTGACGGTGACGGCGACGACGACAGTAACGTTGAGACGGGCAATAGAATGATAAACGGGAAGTGGTCAGAGATATTGTGGCGATGGCTTTGGCAACTGAAATGGATCTCATAGGACGGAGAGGGCTGACTTATAAATTTACGCTGGCTGGTCGGCATACGTGGTGGTGACGACGACAAAGGGAGAGAGAAAGAGAGAGAGAGAGAGACGGAGAGTAGGCTCGTGGTGGTGGCAACTGCGATGTTAGACGCAAGAAGAAAGGGGGGGGCAGAACAGTCGGAGGAGATGGGGCGGCAACGGCGGCGGCGAGGTGAGAGAGGAGGCGGCGGCGGCGGCGGTGACGGCGGCGGGGGCCGGGCCGCAGCGGCACGGCGCGGGGCGCCGGAGCGTGCAGCCACACTTTTAGCCGGCGCCCAGAACAATGTGGCGACTCTTCATACGTAACCGGCGGATTTGGCCGATGGCCACCTGGCGCGAACCGCCCGGATGCGCGCGCCCGCGGAGCCGCGGGGCGGGGCAGGGCGGAGCGGGGCGGGAAGGGGCGGGGCTGTGCGGGGAGGGGAGTAGAGGCAATGCAGGGCGTATGGCGGCGGGGCGGCTGGGGTCAGCAGAGAATGGGCCCAGAGACGGGGGTAAGGTGTGGGTGGAACGGGGCAGGGTGAGGCGGGAGGAGGCGGCGAGGTGAAGTGGGGTGGGGTGGTAACACCCGGGAGGGGGAGGGGTGCAGGGACAGTGCTGGCGGAGAGGAGTGTGGCGGGACGGTGACGCCGGGAGGAGGTGGTAGGGGTAGGCACGCGCGGAGGGGCGGGGGAATAGCGAAGGCGGGGATGCGGGGGCGCGGCCTTCTGTATCGGAGCCCAGGAATCAATTAGCACGGTCGCCGCGCCGGGGCGAGGGGGCTGAGAAGCGAGCCAGGGCGAGGGGTGTGCTATGCGCCCGGTGCGCCGCGATCCCCAGAGATGCTTGAGAGGAGAGTCGTTGCGAAGAGGGGCGCGGGAAAAAAGAGACGTTCTAATTATTCTTTTCGGATTTTTTTTCACTCGCTCACGGCGGCCAGGTAAGAGCGGATTGCGGCACTCCGCGGGGAAGCTGGTGGTAAATAAAGTGGGGTGAAAAAGGTGGTTGTGGAAGGAGCGGTGTCATCGTTCTGGTGCGATGCCAGGTTTTGCTAAGTACGCATTTTCGCACGCCCGATGTACTCAGTACAGAAAGATTTGCAGGAAATGTTCTCAGAGAAATTACATTTAATTCGTAACACGTAAATGAAATGTGTGAACGAGATTTTGCCCATTTTGCCTGTCGCTTTAAATTACCAGTCCAGGTAATAGACAGATCGCTTTTAACTAATTTTAATTCTGTTGTTTTTGGTTACAAATTAGGGAACATCACATGAGTTGGGATTGCGGCATTGATATTATGTTCTTTATTTCAATTATTAAGTCTGATTATTGTTACGTAACGTTGTATATTAAAAGTTTCTTCGAATTATATCTAATGTCAATCTCGTACACGTGCGATACATTATTAAGTAAAGAGAAGATAGTATGAAAAATGTATGTGGAATCTGTTATTGTCATACACACCTGCTTTCTTAGTCACGTTTTCATTAGGGTAATTTAAACGTTTTCCACTGCTACTTTGTCCCCTTCGTTGGTTTTCCTCGTAGCTATAAACCAATCACGCGCTGATACCTGACCAAGGCCCACGATTCGATGTAGACCTTCTCACAATCTACATGGCATGAATTTTGACATTTGACTTTCATGAACTGTCCGTTCCGTGCGGTATGGTTTTAATTGAAACTAAATATTTCTCCCCACTCTTGAGGCTGGTCGACTATGGAAAAGAAGAAAAAAACATTTCGCGCAAAGCACGCGTCTGCTGCTTCTTAATTGGTAAGGACGGATTGAAAACAGTTACTGGTCCAGGCGGGGCGCCTTCGTTTGCTTAGGCAAACCGAACAAATATGCCGGGTTTTGCACATTTTGTGCGTCGCCTCCGCTCCTCACTGTTGAGCTCCTCACTCTGCTCCTCACCTCTTGAGTCCGGCTGCTCCTTCTTTAGTGAGGGCAAATTTTATCAAAACATCCACACATCGGTATTTCGATATATCAACGAAAGGTTTTCGATGTCGATCGGCAAAAAACATTGATGTTTATTATAGATGTTTTAAATATAAAATAGACGGTTTTTTTCCATTGGTCACGTGCAAGTAATATGTTAATAATAATGTTTATCGAATGTAAAGGAGGAAATAAATAATAAAGGATATCCTGTTTTGCTATTATTCCATTTATTGTCTTGCATTCGTAAATCATTGATGTAAAACGTCATGTATATAATATTCATAATGCGTAAATATTAGTTTTAAAGTACATTCTGCCCTAACAGACTGTTACCTTAATTTTCTAATCAATATTCTACATAGGTAAGTTTCAAAGCGCAAAAATTCAGTTTAACAATATTACCACGTACAAAATCATCGAAAAAGATAATAAAAAATTTTAATCTATGTTTCTTAACGAAACATCGATCTAAAATAACATCGAAAACGAAACATCGATGTTAATATATATCGATGTTTTAAAAACATCGATGTTTTTTGCCATACCTATCCCTCCTTCAGCCAGGTGTCCGCGGCCGCACACCACGATGCACAGTGGACCGAACGGCACTCAAAAGGCCAAAAAAATTATTTACTGAATGGGATTTCGAAGACAACATTTCAAACGCCAACAACCACTGCACCTGAACTTTGACAAACAACTGCAACTGTAGCATGTTTAAATTAAAATAATGGCCCATAGAATAGGAATGTTTTCCAGTGGCATCTTTTAGAGGGTTATTTATTTTAAAGGTTATTTTTATGACGAGACGTGTTCAAATATCACTTCTGTTAGTGTTTACTGCATACCCAAAGATAGAGTGTTTTACCAATGATTTCATCACATCTTACGCTAATCCTCTGTTCTTTAACTTGTAGAGTAAGTCCCAATTCCTTTTATGATTGTATCGTTAGCAAGCTAAACACTGCGACAGTTCAATACTTATCATTTAATCTCCACTAATAATAATGGGCCAATAGATCAATAATAATAATAATAATAATAATAATAATAATAATAATAATAACAATATAAATGTATGCATGTTTACCACCATTGATTCAATACATACAATTATGAAATTATATATAATTTCATAATTGTATGTATTGAATCTTTAATACAATCTCGAGGCTCTTTTCCAACCTACCATTAATGAGAAAATATATATGATAATGTTGTACAACAATTGTATTATAAAAATATAACATCTCATTATAGAAGACCCTACATCGTTTTAAGCATAATACAAATCCCTATCTGCTTCTCTGCGAATTTCAATGTTGAAAACAATAACTAATTATACAAAAGATAAATAATGTGTTATCTCGAAAAGGCTATGCAGATTTGGAATAATTTTATTATTTTTTAAAGATTATTTTCGTGCAGCGCTCGCACATTTCGGACCATTGTGCGAAGCTGGCAGATTTGCGACGGCGACGGCGTCTGCGTCGGCGGCGGGACGGCTGTCGCGAACGCGCCGTCGGCCGAGGCGGCAGGATCAGGAGGGACGTAGGGACGGCAGGGGCGAGCGGCGCTTGTGAAAGAAACATGAGGAGTACGGCATGAGCGAATTCCATCGACCGACAGCCGCGCTGGCGACTGCCCCAAGGGCCAGCAAAGCGTTTTCCTCGTGGCGACATTGGGCCGCCTTCGCCCCCGCCCCCGCCCAAACCCATTCCTCTTCCCATTCATCATTTCTGGGAATTCGTCTCTTTAGCTTTTTACACGCGCTCTTCTGTTTCTTCGAGCACTGTTTGCGGTATTTCGAGCCACTTGGAGGTTTTTTCTTTCTTTCTTGTTGGTGTAATTAATGTATGTTGTCGTACTTGTATTCACTTACATCTTATGTGGTTCATATATTCTTATCCTTCAGGGTTTCCCTGGTTTACGTGCTGCCGTTTGGAATTCATTAAATTCTACCATCGTATCGTATTATGGCGATTATACTTTTTCGTTCCTCCTTAACCTAATTTAATTGCGATCGCTTCCTTCACAAGTTTTCATCAATTCCTCTACCTCTGATTGGATTTTAAAGTGTTATCATTTTCACTTGTGTTCTCTCCCATTGTATATTTACCTTGTTCGTCTTCAACTCAAACTTAAGTGGTCTGTCGCCCACTGTTCTTTCTCCTCTTGTTAATCAACACATTATATTCTTCTGATTCACTTCTCACTTTGTGAATTTCTTCAACAATTATATTTATTTTTGTCTCGTTTCTCTTCCTCCTTTTTAATCTGTGAAGATCTTTCCCTTTTCTGTCCCATATTGGTATTTCGTGTTCTTTTCCCCAGTTCGTTTCCTCCCTATAAATCTCTCTTCCTTGTTCTCCATCACTCTTCCCTCTTGCCCAGCGCTCCGTCCAGTCGTGTGATCGTGACCATGCATCTCGTCACGCCCTTTCCGGAAAACGGAATTTGTTTTTATTTACTAGACCGTTTATTACAAATATAAATACAAAACTTGATTCTATGTGGTTAGGCTAAAGGCCTTTACCATTACAAAACTTAGGAGTACAATACTCTAACATTTCGAATCCTGGTTTCCAACCCCAGATGGTCTATCCAATGCATTAAAAACACAGAAAAGAAACCATATTGTACGTCTTACGAAAAAAGACTGAAGACGAAAAGCTTGGTCTGAGAAGACAAATACACACTACTCTACCGAACTAAAGTAACAAACTAATTATTGTCAGGCGTGCAAGTCACGTATTTTCTCCTTTCAGACTTCGAAACGAAACAGCGCTACAGAAAATCGCTCGCAACCCCGCGTCCTTGCTGAGTAACGTCTAATGTAAATAGTAGTTGTAAGGTTGGTATAAGACTAGGATAAATCCCTAGGTTAACGGGCCCACCCACAAAACTTTACAAAATAAATTTCATTGCTCCCAATACAAAATAAATTTCATTGCTTGGCAAACGTATACCTATTAACCCCATTATGTATCCATTTATTATTTATACATTTATTTATTTGCGAGTATTGCGACCAATACTCCTTCCCCAATCACTAGGACGGAATGTTGTGCTCCATTCTTCGTGCGGTCGCCACGTCGCCGTCGCCGTCCCCGGCTGCCGTCCGCCGCCGCGCCGTCCGCTCGTGGGAGGAAACGGGTCGAATCTGGTTATTCGTGCGTGAAACAAGTTCCTTGGGCGTTTATCTCGCGAGGAACTCCGCGGGCTTTTTGTGCGGCGGAGGCGGGCGGCGCGTGTGCGCGGAGCACATGGCAAGCGGAAGCGGAGCGGGGGCAGGCTCCGTTCGGATGCCGGGGAGGCGGACTCCGTGGGGAAGAGCTCGTAAGGGGAGCAACAGGATTATTATTATTATTATTATTATTATTATTATTATTATTATTATTATTATTATTATTATTATTATTATTATTATTGATCTATTGGCCATTTCTGACCACACTACTCGATTAACGTGTGTAACTTTTCGAATCAGCTCTTCAGCTATATCCCTCGATACGACAAGGTTGTTATGCCTTCAATTGTAAATTAGGAGGTGATCGGATGATGATGATGAGGGGTGAAGGGACAATCACATATACGGCCATGCCTACACAGGACTGGAGCCTGCAGTCTCCTCGGCGTAGACGACAGCTGCGGCAACCGTGTGTTCCATGGGGCCAGCACAGAATTGCTGTTGTTATTGTTGTTATTATTATTATTATTATTATTATTATTATTATTATTATTATTATTATTATTATTATTATTATCATTATTATTATTACAACTTATCTACTTACTCTCCATGGCATCTGAGAAAACTGATGCCAGCTATCCTGAGAAGTGAGGTCTCGTCATAACCATTTTATATCTATTATATAATTAGTTTTAGGGAGTTCTGTGAAATGCTTATTGAAGGTTAAGTTTCGAGACAGTTCGAAAGGCCTTTCTTAACGTGCTGGTGGCAGAGATTTACATTTCATTTGCCATTCCATGACCATTTCTTATTGGCATATGTTTTATCTCCAAACACAAACGTTTTCTTTTTATAAAATATTTTTCTAGCAATAAATTATAGTACTCATAAAATTAATGATTATTCTTATTTTAAAGTTAATCTTCCAAATAAAAATCCTTAAGACAAAGTGGAAAATGCGAGCGTATTCATAATATTTGTTCTTGAGTTGAAATTTAACTTTCTTGGGGAAATTTTGACATTAATCATTTGGAGCACTCTGGTTTTCGTCCCTAAAATCTTCCACCGATTCTCCTTCTTGCCCACTGGAGTCCGATATGTTTCTCCGAGTTTGTTTCTGTCCGCTCCGCTGAACTCAGTTATGTTTGATGACAGAACATTTCTTACGGAGCGATTATTTTCTCTTGACCCTTGCGTCCCCTTCAGCTTTCGTTCTTTCCCAACCTTTCCTACTCTGAATAAGTTGTTTTCCACCATCTGTTGGACCTTTTTACGTCCTGTACTTCCTATTTTATTTCAACCAAGGCGTCGCTTCAGTCAACTTGTTTTTATAATACAATATTGGTTCATTACTCGCAGCTCTTTAAACTCCATACTTGCTCTTTTCCCCTCTTTCTCTGGACACCCTGAACTCTTGCTTGCTGCTTGTGTCTAGTTTTGGAAATTTGTAATGTAGCAGTGCAGTCAAAAAATTAAATCTTACAAAATAAGTTGGCATATTGAAGTCTACTTTGTTATCATTTGTTTGTGTGGTGTTTTGCAAACTGACACAAAACGATAATCAACTGCTCTTTTTTAAATGTGTCAGCTTCACTGACTTTTTCAAAACTTAAAAGTATTTCTGCCTTCGTGTCGTTCCGCAAACTAAAACCGCGAATATGGTATTGTGTTGAAACAAACACGTACCGCATCGCCTCATTTACCACCAGTTATATGATCTGCGGCTTATAGAGTCGGACGCGAGTGGCCGCCGTGTTTTTCCGAGGGGAGGGAATGGAACTCGAGCGACCGAGGATTCAGGTATGGGCGCGGGCGCGCTCCTACGTCGCCAGACAGCCTGTTCCAACAACGCGGCCTCCGCCGCCGCCGCCGTCCTCGCCCAACCCACTGCTCCCCCACTTGCCCCCACAATCCCCCACCCTTTCACGTCGCCTCCGATTGTCCCCACCGTCTCTCACCGTTCCCGCATTTTCTCCGCCGCCCCTCGTCCTTCATTGTCACTCGCCACCCCCGGGTGGCCCCCTGGCGTTCACCATAGTTGTTGGCGTCCCCTCCATGCTGTTGTCTCCCCGCCATTCTTTCCACCGCTTGGTAGAGGAGAGGGGGATGGGGTCTTGCCCCGCGTCACCATCAATGGCGTGATCACCGCGTCCACGGGTGCCGCCGCCGCCGCCCTCCCCCCGTCCTAATCACCGCCTCCCCGCCACCATCACCACCACCACCACCACCACCACCACCACCATCGTCCCCACCGCCGCCTCTCGGGGAGTGGGGATGACCCGGCTTTTCAGACGCGTTGCGCCTTACATAACTGAAGGAAGGAGTAAAATGATTGATGAAGTTCGGGTCGCATGTGTGGCGTGGAGGCGACGGCGGCGGAGGCGAGCCCCAGGCCCACCGCCCAGGAAACAATGGCGTCGCGGCGCTGGGTGTACGCTCGCTCGGCGCCGCATCGCGTCGCGCCGCGTCGCGCCGGCCCGCGCGCTTTTGTCTGGGCGGCGCCGGCGCCACGCCGCGACGCGACGCGACGCGGCCTACGTCGATGGCGGCGGCGCAGGCCTCCTGCGAGCGGTTGGTACACGCGTGGCGTTTTTGCCGCCGGCGCGCATGGGAAAAACAGCTACATCTTTTTTTCCCTCCAGCATCGCTTGCTTGGACCAGAAATTGGTTTGCTTGTTTAGAAATTGACCCTGAAATAAATGTGTAAAGTGAGGATAACCGTGCAACGATCAGAAGGGCACTGTTAGGAGTATGGGTATTAAAAAGTTGTTGTACATTGAACGACGTAATGAAGTGTGTTTGATACAGTGCAACATGTTGAATCTTGTGTTCTTGGATTTGTTTCATTTTCTTCTGCAACATCATAATCATCTGTAGAGGTATAGATCTCAAACGTTTTGACGCGTTCCAATAATGACATTTTAAATTTGATTAGGACTCTTGAAATACACCTGTTCAGTTTTTATGAATGATTTAAATTGATCTAAAATTGGTAAAAGTAATATTTCATTTAAAAGAATTAATTCAATTAGTCTTAATTTGATTTGTCATTCAATGAAGAAGTATTGAAAACAATTGAATCAGTATTGAAAACATTGATATCGAAATTGCAACTCTTATTATATTTTCCAAATTATTTACTAATTGTGCCGAAAATATTGGTCTTTTTGATAATTGAAATAAGATGCCTGTACCACAAATACATATCCGTAGTGGTGTTTCCGTATTCTTAATTTTGAGGACGGAAAGTCCCCAGTTTTATAGGGTCCAATAAGTGTCCCTAACGAGAGGGCCCCGCCGTAGTCGAACACGAGTGAACATTTTTATTTCTTGATAGTTGGCCCACTAACTGCGTTAGACAAGCCGGCACTATGACAACCCCTATTAATTACTATAGACCCCGTGTGTATTCGTCGCACGTATTCGTTTTGGCTTCTATTTTGAAGATTGTGATGTGATCAATTTCCTTTCGGCCAATTACAGAATCAACTAAATAATTATTTATTCTTTATTTTGTTTCGGTATCACGTATGTTTGATTCGATGTATGTGAAGGACACGTATTTTCAGACTTGAATTGAGTCGGTTCTGGTTAGTGTAGCTGCTGGTTATTGTAGTATTGTGAAATATGATTTTGTGTTATAACTTATTAGTATCAATTTTACTGCTTTGATCGTTCACTCTTTTTCAAGAATGCGCCATGATTCATACCAAATGGGCAAAGTTTAAGTAAACACGGGTATTATGAAAAACTCCAAAGTATTTATTCTCATTCATAGCTGAGTTACTACTGCCATAAACCGCACCTATGCAGCTTCACATATTTACTCGTGTTTTGGCTACGGTATAAATATAGATGTTATATTATTAGTCATAATAATGCCAAACTTTGCGATTTTTCTACCATCACACACACACACAGCGGTACCCTTTTTACGTTCTCGTATGCGTACGTATATACAGAGTAATATACGTAGAATAGAGAAAGTTATGTAACGCTGCGGAAAATCGATTTCGAGATTTCAACGGAAATGCTTATTTTGGGGTCCCCTGATACCGAAAACTTTTTTTTTTTCTTTTTCAAAACGTCCGTCCGTCTGTGAACTAGCGCCTAAACAATGCATAGAAGTTTTTTTGAATTGAAGAAACCCCTGTCCATCTGGCTCTAGTTGAAGCTCTGAGATTTTGAAAAACATTCTTTAAAATTTGGGGGTACTTTACAGCTCTTAAGACATTTTCAAAATTTTCTCAAAAACGGCTCAATTTTTTTCTTTGAATTTCTTTTAAGAATGGAGTAAAATACACTGATAAAATTTTCAAGGTTATCTCTGAATTTTCGAAAATTTCAAAAATTTGAATTATTTCTGGCGTCTTCCTACAACTACAAAATTAAAGATAGAGATTTTTCCTTCAAATAAAATTTATTATACATAATTAGTTCATTCACTAGGATCACGTACATGTTTTGAAACTTTTAGTAGTTTTCGCGCAATATTTTCTGCAATTTTAAAAAAGAATAAAAACAAGAATTTCTCGAAAACGGCTCCAAATTTTTCCTATTAACTTTTGGTACGGGTATTGCTATATGTACTCTATTAGATAGCATAAACGCCATTTTGCTCTATAAAGTTACAAGAATGTAATATTTCCTGGCTGGCTTCACGTCGTTAATATTTACGTAAGCGGCGATTTGTTCGCGATATTACATTTACAAGAACATGTGTTTTAAATGATGTCTCGTAAAGTTTTCGAAAACTCAACCGTTTTCTGTGAAAACGAGCTCAAAATGCCGCATTTTCAGAAACGGTCAAACGCTATTTTCTCAAAAACTGTAACCCAATTTTTTCTTCAAACTTTTCGCATGGATAGTGCTAATTGCACTGTTTAAGATGACAAAATTACTCCTCTATGCTTTTGTTTTTTCAAATATTACACGAATGAAATTTTTTCAAATATCTCTAATGCCGTTAATATGCACATTTCCAGCGATTTGTAAACACTATTGCATTTGTGAGTTGAAGTGCTTGAAATGACTTCTAATGAAGTTACTCGGAAACGTAAGAGATTCCTGTGAAAAGAAGCTTCAAATTTCTCATTTACAGCGACGCTTAAACGCCATTGTCTTAAAACGATTCCAATTTTTAACGAAATTTGCCATATATGATATTTTACCCTACTTTAATATTCTTCCGGTCGGTTCCACCGTTCGGAAACGAAAAATTGAAAATAATTTTAAAAAAGAGCTTTTGGCGGCGATAGATGCCAGCTGGCAAGAGGAGGGGGCAACACCGAAAATCTAGCTCAGAGCAAAGACATTAGAAAACTAGTACGAGAAAGTCTGTGCCATTCTGTAACACCACTATTTCTGTCTGCTGCCATATGTGACGTGAGGTGGAGTCTGGAAGCGTCCGCCGGATGTTCGTCAAGACTTTTCAGAAACCCTACCTATTGTGCGACGCAAGTGTGCAGGGAAACGACAGTGCTGGCTATAACGGAGAACCTGCTACAATCCACGTACCAGTGTTAGAGTCTTGCGTATCCTGTAGGATGAAATCCATAAAATGTCCCGGAGACGTGTTGGCACGTCGCTGGATGCTGAATAACCTGGAATAATGACAGTCGTCCTCAGTGTACTTGTGTTTTATCGAGTCTTCTATAAAGGAAACACTGCAGCTGTTGCAAGAGACAAAAGACAGTTGTATTACGTATATACTTCGCAGAAGTCTTATGCGAGACTTAGATATAACACAGCCATTGACTCAGAGAAATGCGCGAAATAATTAAAAAAAAACACGATAAAATAATTTATTGCTGGTCTGGGACATTTCTCTCTATATTCAATAAAAACGATATTATTTTATTCTCCCTACGGCGAAGCTTTCCAAGAAACTAATATGACTTAATACAGAAGTAAAGTGGAATCGGTATTTTATTAATTTGAAATATGTTTCATTAACTAACTCCAGAAAGGAATTGCACAACTTATTCTGAAATATGTTGCGAATTTTCTGTTTAAAACGTAATGTGTTATTTTTAATGGCGTTCATATGATACTTTTTGTCTTTGTTACACGATTGAGACTTGAAATTGTGATGCAGCAACTGAACAATATGATAATTATATCGGAGAATCAAACAGTTAAATTCTAATATTATTCGCAGTGTTTTCTTGTTATTAATGAAGGGAACGTAGCTTGAATAATTATTTCAAAAGAGGAATTATATTGATCCCTCAGATTGTTGGAGAAAATTCAAAAATCTCTCTTACAGGCATTATGAAATATTATTGAATATTTTTACAAGTAATAGTAGGTGTCTATTTCAATTTTAAGATAAAATAACCTATGTCAGAGAAAAAATTGTTTATCAAAATATTGTTTTGCGAAGTTTATATTCCATCCTTTTGAGATGTCACATGGTCTATTCAAAATATACAGAGACACCAGAATTAATACCATAAAATGTCAAAATACAGCGCACCCATAAATGGTAAATAAAAGAATACTTACACAATATTCCTTAACAATTTCCTACAAGACGGATTATGAAAAGTTGCTTTGAGTTCAGTACTTTCTATCTTTTGACTTATACGGCTGTAATAATTCAGTATTAATGGTACTTTTAATTTTAGGATTAGTTTAACTACGTGAAGTAAATGCCTTGCAATATGAAATAACATTTCCGCCCGTTATTTTTTATTCCACGCCGGTGGAATGAAGATAAGTACATATCCATGAGCTGCACATCATCTCCAAAGACTGAATGTCCAAGAAAGACAAATTATGAGTTTTGCACAATCGCACTGACGCTGCTCTAGATCATTATCAGGCATACGTGAGAGGCAAACACACGTTGCTTGCGACAGACCATACCTTTCCCTGCCCTCCTTATTGCTTCGCACTTTTAGTTGGGGACAAGAAATACGTCTCGTTAATGTCAGAAGCTGTAATTAATGACCGGCGCTTTTGAGCCGTTGGACATTGTTCCTCAACCAGAAACTCGCTAACGCCTTGCATGATCAAGGCATCTTTTTCAGAATATAAAGGATACCGGATACGTAAAACGAGAAAAGTGAAATATTATTAAATTACCCAATGTTTTTTAATATCCTTTCTTTTATACCATTTTCTTTAGGGCATTATGAAAGTGTTCTGCACTTCGTGACGGCGTGTCAGTGTAGCATTTGTGATAAGTAAAGGTCTTATATTGATCGACCAGTTTAAATTGATCACACGTCTTCATACTACGATGGATTTGAAAATACGATTAATTTGCCTATGCACATTTTACTTGTTTGAAAATGTTACGAATAATCTAGCATACAATTTTGTTTTGTCGTTTTATTTGAATGTGTTCAGAAAAATGTTTTCCACATGTCATCTAGAAAGGAATCCGTCTCACCTTCGGTTATATGATAACCCCTGTTCTACAACTACTGTCCTCTACAATATGAATTACTTCATCACCTTAACTTATACTATGTCTAACGTAGGAAAACATGTATTTTAACCAGAGACGGGACTTCAGAGTCGCCGAGCAAAATATTTCGATAGCAATTTGGAACATGGAACACGATTAGTCACGTAGCAATTGTGACTGGACAATGCGTTGATATTTGTAATTACGCTTGCGAAGTGAGATGAACAACAAACAAAGGAGAAAACCGGAAACATTTACGAAACGTTACCAAAAGCCCGTTTTCTTCTCAAGATAATCCGCGCTCCCGAACCTTGAATTGCCAAGACGTATGCCGAGTGTTTTTACTACAAACCACCAACCACGAGTTACCCCATCACACCGCGACAGGTGCAGCTGTCTGCCTCACGGAGATCGGCCGGCCACCTTCCGAACAGTTTCAGAATTGAAATTCAGGTGGCTGCGTACAACGATGAGAATCGCAAATGTTTTGAGAGGAAAGAATAAATAAGAGTGCAAGTGCCTGTTGAGCGTTTCCGTGTCTCGTAAAAATACTCTCTTACTGAAACGGGCACCTTCTGTATGCGAAAATACGAAAGTATACCCGAGACGTGATGGGCCGTTATTATGCAAAACACGAACGGACCGATTATTTAGTTCCTGCGGAAGAAACCGTTTTACAAATCCAACTGCGACGAATTAAAGATGATACTCGTACGTTAATAACGTGTTTGCATAAGGAGATAAATATTTGACTAACGCCTATTCATTACGATAAATTGTACCAGCGCATGCCATTCGTTCTTCAGAAATATTGAAATTATTAGGTGATCTTTGCATAGCTACGTTGATCGTTAAATACGAATGTTTCGTAAGTGGAAGCACTTCACAGTGTTGGGGGCGTGGGACTGGATGAAAATTCAAGCCGCATCCTGTACAGTCGTTTCTAGATTTAAGGGTACAAAGGTCCTCAAGGTACGGTCGGGGACCTGGTACCATCGAATCGTAGCAGGCTATTTAGTTAGGAAAGAAAGCACACATGCTCATGGTTAGAATGTTTATGCTTTACAGTTATGCGTTAATGTAATGATTCACAGTGTTGTTTTAGTAACTACGAGATGAAGGAGAAATCTGTTTCTGTAGAGTTCCTAAAACATATTATTTATACTGCCATATATGAATTTGCGAATTGAATCGTGACGTTATGACTTTGACTGTAGAATTATATTCGTTCCTGTTAAATGATTTTTTTTTAAGTATGGCATAAACATGAATTCCTTAAAATATGTGAGCATCAGACACAGCGTGTAAAAAAGTCACTCTAGTGCTATACTAATAGTAATTTTCATGGTTTATAGATTCTCTTCCAAACACATGCTAATGTATATGTCGATGAGCAACCATGTTGTACTTGTTCATTTCATAAGAAGTCCGACGTATTCCCTTTTTGTGTACGTACCATTGTTCTGCCTTGTTCATAAAATTATAAATTCCACGAACGTTATGTGGCATGAAGACGTCACGTAGCACGTGGTGCGCGGTTCCAGTACAACAAAATCTAAAAGTTAATTCCTCTTTTCTCCTCAATGCACATCCATTCCTTTCTTTTTACGTAAAATAATGGTCGCAGAAGAGTTAATGTTCCGAATTCGGTACGATATATCTCTTCCCTTGAAAAAGCTGTAGGACTCCGTGTGCTTCATGTCCCGTCTACCTCCCACTGCCCGCCGCCCGCCGGGCCACCAGCGTGGTTCCCCCCTCCCCGCGCGCCATTGTCTTACCGCCCGGTATAATGTCGTCAATGACGCTGGAGGACGCGCGAGAATCGAAACCGGGTCTTTCAAGTACGGCTATTACGCCTCCATTTGAAATTCAATTATGGATGTGACATTGTATATAAATTACTCGTAAATAATATTAATTGGAATGCATTATTCTGGGCGGTCTAGCGCTCACGGGCGCCCGCCGGGCCCTGACCTGCTCCCAACCGACGGTGGGGACATGTATGATACAAAGAGTAGATGGTATTATAATTTTCTCCCGGTTTATGCAGGACCAGATTGGCCATTTGACACGCTAGTAAAATGGTTTGGTACGAACTGAACATTGTCGTGGGCAACAATACGGGAATGAAACTGATGTTTCATGAACCATAAAAAAGGAAATTGATACAAATTCGAGAATAGAATAGTCCTGAAATTTTACTTTCTGTTAATGTTGTTTTATGTTAATATTATATATTATGAACTTTGACTTAAACATTAAATCATAATACGTAATGGAATACACTCACTAGCCACTTTTAGAATTCAATCCTTGTCGAATTTATTCCCCTGCCAGTGAAGAATGGGTGACGCATAGGTTATGAATATACTTTAAATAGTTATACAATTACTTCAAGCTTCCTATTATTTACACATGTTTTCCAGTCACTTTGATCATAATATATTGTGATTGACGTCGATTCCGTGGAGAGATCTCGTCAATCGTCTCGCATCCCTTTTCAACGAATTGCTCACGTTATGAAACGTCACTAACCTCATTACGTGTATTGACTAATTGGTACTATACAATCAATCCTCTTCTTTGTCCTATTCCTACCGATACGAAGAGTCGATAGAATTACTTGTTCTGTATTTTACAAAATCAAACTTTTAAGTTTGCAGCATTGTGTTATCTGATGACGAAACGATTCTGCTTAGTTATGTACAGATTTCACAAGATTTGCGCGATGTCTTGATTCAGTCATCACTGTGTTTCGTAGAATCATAAAGTGATGCGGTTGGAAATAACAATATATAGAAACTATGAATCAAGGCTAAAATTCGCTTCGTAAATCTTGTCGAATGAAGCATTTCTTTTCCTTGTCTGCTTTCAAGGGCTCTGATGGAATAGTCCTTAGTGAGAAGTCTTGTAAAAATGCTAAAGAAAGAATGGAATGCAATTGAAACTATAATAAGTTTATGATTCGAAGGAATCGTATTGCAAAACTAGGGTATTTCTTGTTTTCGAATCTCGAATCTTTTCAAAGAAATAAAGAGTGAAAAGGATTCTAATACCCCATCGCTAATTAAAAGTGCATAAATTATCGCCCTGAGACCGACGTCTGGCGGTCGACCCGCGAAGTATCCCATACGATAAATAAATAATAATCGCCCAAAAGGAAGCTCGCTGCGAAGCACCGATAGTGTCATATATCGGAAGCAACCATTAGTAGACTGATTGAGCCAAATTTCAGTTCCGAAGACTATCGTTTATTTTCTCAGTTTTTGTCCTTACTCCATCAACACAGTGCTTGTCCGTTCGTCTTCGTGACTCCGAGAGCGGTGTATAGCAGATGCAGCCATTGAGCCTGTCTAGGACAGTTTTCGGTCCCAAAGACTATCATTTTATTTTAGTAGTTTTTGCTGTCTACCATTACAGACTCTATCAACACGACACGCGTACGCACATAGAAATCCTACTCGTTCAAGGCTGGTTGTCGCGATGAAGCGAAAAAGCCGGCGGCGCTAGCCGAATGCGCTTACTACGCTCCGTGAAGTCACGAAGGTTAAGCGCATTCGAGACTCGCGGGTTCGTGGTTGGGTGACCGGCCAGGAACCCCGGGATCTAACGCCGTCGAGCCCCTGGCCGAAGGGATAAAAGGCACTGACTGACTGCGACGTGACGAGACTTGACTAATGGCCCCGGATTCAAAATTTCAAATCTGCATGCTTCCTTCACACTTGATTCTGCATTGTCTATCTTCGATCTTAGTGCAGTCGTAATATCCGCACATCAGCACTCCCTCATACACTGTTAGAATACTTTCTTCATTTTTGTATCCTTTTCGTCATCACCCTAATTTTCTTTTGATCTGAAATATCCTTTGACCGCTTTTACGATGTCCTTGGTAGATCGGATTTTAATTGTTTTCAACGTGGGGTCCGCGTTCATGAAGTCTTCAACCTGGGGAGAACAATCATTGATATTTTTTTAATCTCGGACATTACGTCTTACGTGTCTTTCCTGTAGTGCCCCACTAAAAACTTTCATTATCCTTTATCGTTCACGACTTCTTGCTCCAAGATCTACGAGAACTTTTACATGGGTACGCAAGACCACTTGTTGCCGAGTGTATTAAAGTAAGTTCCACCTGTGTTCATACGTGTGGTTGGTAGTGAAATGGATAATATTCCTACATGGCCATTTTTTACTCATTAGAGGATTGCTTATTAATATTGTACCTAGTATAAAAGAATAGGAGTGAGCTTTATGAAGATTGTTTCGAAACCTAAAGTAGAATCGGTGCTCATTTTAGTGAGATCACGAGTAACGTCACTTACGCGTTAATTTTAGTTAGCACGATTGAGAGGGTTTTTAGAGGAATTTTTAGTTCGCACGAAAATAACAGCAGACTCCAACCGACCCCGCTTTTTCAGTTAGAAGTATGACGGTAAACTCCTGCAATATACCTATCGTATGATGAAATATCAAATCAATTGGGTTATGGCGAAACCCTCAAATTCCACCTTCAAAAATTTGTCCGTAGTGAAAGTAAACATGAATGAAAACAGAAAAAGTCATTTTTCTCAAAACGAACGTTGATAAGGATCTGCCGTTATAATTCTGAGCTCCTGAATTCTGTGCGCCCATTGTCAATAACCGACGGCCGGAATTTCCTAGAATTTTTTTCTGTGGGCAGGCGAAAAACGTCGTTTCGTATTCATACCTCGCTAATAGAAAAGAGGGAAAGCCCCGAACTGGCCGTGGCGACCTACGAAGAAGCGACGCGAGTTCCTTCAGGTGGCGCTTTGGAGTGACAAAGGCAAGAACGTGACTGGTACGAAGTGTCGGCGACTGTTCTCTCTCGACGACATGTCGCGGTCTCCCACATTGGCATCACATGGCTTTGGGTGGCAAATTGTTTTCTCTAAGAGCAGCGAACGTGCTAGTTCCTCGCCCGTTCTAGCATTGACATCTCTGAAGCATTTCACATAAACTCAGTATATTTTATTCTAAAACGTGGATATTCGAAATGATCACGTTCTGCTACCTGTCTGAGGTAGCTTTTAAAGAAATGTTTGAAATAATACGCGAACATTTTTAAAATAATTTAATGTTTGAAATTTCAATTAATAAACACAAAATCAATTTGTAATGAAAGTATGTATTAAATCAATTTCTCTGCATTGTTATATTGAATCTATTTTCACCACAGCTATATGACGAAGACTTCCTGGCAAACTTCCTTTTACATATAATAACGTTATTGAATATTCAGTGCACATCATACTCATACGGGTATATTTTATGTGTATTGAATATTGAATTACGTTATTATATGTTGAAGGAAGTTTCCGCCTGCGTATATAACGCATGAAAATACTACTTAGTTTAAAGAAGCCTGCATGTGGAAGTCACAATAAAGAAACCAAATCCACTTCATTTCAACCTCCTCGTAGAGCTATAAAAAGAGAACATGATATCATGCGAGGGTTATGGCCCATAAGATGTTTCATTCGACGAGTCTTTCTTTCTTTTAATTGGCATCGAATGCATCCGTTTCACATGCATGTGACTAGTGCCTTTGCTGCTCGTCATTGGATGCTGGAGTCTCATATACTACAAAGATCGGTATCCTGTACGTTGAATAACCTCTTGCACTTCACAGCGCCGTACGCTCACATTTCGAACATGTGCTCTTTCAGTATTTCAGTCTTTCTTTCAACCTACGTGCAAGACAGCGCATAAAAGACACACAACACCTTCTCATTACTTGTTCTCTTCAGTTCCACTGCACATTCATTAATGATTTGCCTCATAAGTTACTTTAAATGATTTGCAGCGCATGATTGTCATTTCTGGGTTCTCCTCCTTTTACACTTCCTTCTCTGTTCTTTGTTAATGCATCCATCCTGTCACAGCAACTATCACCTTAGCGTTTCAAACCCTCCTCTCTGAGATCTCCATTGCAACCAGCCTCCAATCAACAGTCTGCCTTTAGCAGTTCTCACAGTCTGCCTTTAGCAGACACATGGGAAGAGCGTATTCCTTACAAATATCTCAAATCTTTATCCTCCTCCCTCTTCATCTGGCTCTTATGGAATAATTTAAGTTTTTTATTCAAGTCACATGAAATAAAATGTCAGTTTCTGTACCCATCAGTTTAAGAACTAAAATTGTCTTTTTTTATAAACTAAAGGTCGGTATTTTTAAAGAAGTTATGTTTTTATCAACATTTTGTATGTGTTTATCAAAAATACTTCAAATATACAGTTCGTATTTGAATATAACAAAAATGTTCACACATAAACGACTCTTGCTTTTCTCTAAACGTTCACTATTTTATTTTCAGTGTGGTATGTAGAGTGTGTGTTTAGGAGAAAAAAATTATTAGAAAGAAGTCATTGTAGGACTTTCGTAACAGAACCATAATCCAGTTTGTTCCATCCCTCATCACCAATTTCACTCTCCAAATTTCCCCGTCTCGCAATTTTCCTTATACTAACCTCGTCGATCACTATGGCAAACGTCACAATTCGCCCGTATATGGGAAATGCATGTCTGGGCCGCGCCCTGCTTCGCGCACTGTCTTCCCGCAGGAAATCCTCCTGAGGAAGAGCACAGTCGCTGCAGTCGGAGCCTGCGCCGGAGGTCCTCCTCTCGATCGGGAAATGTTGGCGAGTTTGTGCGGATGATTCAGTGCGTGTAATAGTCCTTGAGAACCATTCGGTTTCTTTCGGCAAAATTGAATCGTCAGAATGAACATCCAAAGAAGAGTTCTTGCTTCTAGTAGCAGCGATATTGATGTGGTAGGTAGACACCCCTCCTAACACATGCTGCACAAAAGGGTACTACTAATTATCAGATCGCCGTGGCCTTACGATAAGTAACGATCGCGAGACACTGGTCAGAGGAAAGACTAGAGGCAGAAAACCTCTTTAATTTTTTTTTAAATCCTGACCAAAATTGTGAAATTAGTTCATTTTTATGCCTCTTAGTTGCGAATTTGAAAATCCGTTATACCCAACATTCCATTTACAGTAACATTTTTGTCTTTCACGTTCCTTAATTAAAAAAACGTACAATACAGCATAAGAAGCATTTTGTGAAGATTTCTTAAAAGATATCCTTCAGTTTCATTATGTCCGTTTGTGTACCTTCCCTCGAAAGAAAGCGTCTTTGAATTCAGAGCGTAGAGAGTTGTGAAAATTCATGTGAGAGAAAAGGCTAGACCGTAGGTAGTGCGTGGACTGATTGGACGAGGACTGTAGAGGAAAACAAATGTTCGCGAATATATGTGAAAGGCGCTGCTTGTCACGTATCATGAATTTCAGCTATTTCAACGCAAACATCGCAACCGTCTCAAGGCATCGCAAGGGCAGTGGTGTCTTGGCTATGCGTAAGACGGCTTCGCAGATCGGGTAGGTGTACAACGAGGAATAAGTTCGCGACGTTGCCGTGCAGAAGGCGCTGCTCGTCACGATGTGTCCCGCAATTATGAGGTTTCCACGAATCCTTAGCGGGCTCGCGCGGTTTCCACGGAACGCTTTAGGCACCGCAACCATCGACAATATAGCCAATAATGCTTCAAGCACCTCAAAAACTTACGAGATACTCGATAAGCACTCGTTACATGTGTTCGGAATGGCAAAGCATGAGGTAGCTTCGCAAACTTTAACATCGCAGGCCGAGGAAAATTCAAAAATATGGAGACTTGGACAGGCATGAGACAGCTTCGCAAATTTAACATTGCAAGCCGATGGAGATCTAGGAATATGGGGTGTTGGCTAGGTGTGAGGCGGCAACAGATACTTAGCATCGCAAACTGATGAAGATCCGAAGGAATATGCGGACTTGGCCAGGTTCGAGGCGGCTTCGGAAAGTAAATATCTCAGGCCGAGGGAGAACAGCAATGTGGGGGCTTCAAGGACTTAACATCGCAGACTGATTGCAAAGACCTGCAATATGGGGTCTTTGTAAGGGACGAGGTAGCATTCGCAAATTTAACCTCGCAGACCAATGGAGAATCAGGAATATTGGGTCTTGGCTAGGCGTGAGGCAGTATCGGAGACTTACCATCGCAGACCGATGAAGAACCACGAATATGAGGTCTTGGCTAGGCATGAGGCGGCTTCGCAAACTTTACATCCCGGGGCGATGGAGAACCAGGAATAAAGGATTTTGGCTAGGCACGAGGCGACTTGCCGAAATTAACATCGCAGGCCGATGGAGAACCAGGAATGTGGAGTCTTGGCTAGGCACAAGGCGGATTCGCAAATCGATTGGGAACCAGGAAAGTTTGGTCTTGGCTAGGCACGACGCGACTTCACAGTCTTAACATCGCAGACCGATGGAGAACTAGGAGTGTGAGGTCTTGAGGAAGATGGGGTCTTGACTACGCATGAGGCGGCTTCGCAAACTTTACATCCCAGGACGATGGAGAACCAGGAATATAAGGTTTTGGCTAGACACGAGGCGGCTTCGCAAAATGAGCATCGCAGATCGATTGGGAACCAGGAACGTTGGGTCTTGGCTAGGCACGACGCGGCTTCGCAAGCGCGCTGCATCGCCAGCGCGGGGAGAAGGGGGCGTGGCTTGGCTTCCTGTGCGCGCGTCGCGGCGGCGTTGCGCGGGGGCGGCGGCCACTGCCGGTCGCTATGTATGTCATCGGGCGGAGCGGGAAACGCGCCGCGCGTCGTTGATCGGCGTCGCGCGATCGTTTCTGGAAAAGTCCGGCCGGCGCGGAGGGGGCGGGGCGGGGCGGGGCGGGGCTGGGCGGAGCGGAGCGGAGCGCGGCAGGGGGGCGGGGCGGGACGGCGCGTGCCACCGCGACGCGCGTCCGCCTCGCCGGCCCATTCGCGGACGCGACGGAGCGCGCGCGCCGCATATTTTAGCGCGCATTTGTCCACCGGCGGCGGCTCCCGCGCGTTTGTAATGTTCCCCCGTCGGCAAAATTGCGGACAACTATAGACAATGGTATGGACGCTACTCCCTGGAAGTCATAACGGCCCGCTGCTGCGAGGAAACGGTTCGTGTGTGTAAAGGAATCTGTGTACACGAGGCAGGATGAGTGTCAGTGATTGGACGTGACGTGGGTTGCGATGACTTGATTTTGACGTTCTTTTTCGTTTGTTGAATGTATGATTACTTATTAACTAAATGCCTTGACGCCCGACTTTCAATAGGTCAGAGTGATATGTGTTGCAACATTGTCTCCATGGTCGACGGGCCACATATGACGCGTGATTATCCAGTATCCCGTGGGCTTTGGATGTGCTTGCAACATTGTTGGCTGTATTGTCTCATACGTTCTGTGTGTGTTATCGCTACATGGTCTCCTAGTGGAGGATTTGGAGAAGGTAAGAGGAACGCTGTTAGCTTGGCTGGGCATGCAAACGTCTCCAAACTAATGTTGGGTAATCTGCATGGATGCTCTAAGTAATTGTCTTTCACGGAACCGAAGAATAAGGTATTTCTTAACGTGTTTTCAATCGATGACGTTTCACATTCGATTCAGAGTTTCTGTTTCTTACGTCAGCTCTGTTTTCGTCTTTTGCACGCGCGCAGAAGATGAAGTTATTGTCACAAAAACTTAATTGCTTCTTCATGTATTAAAACAGGCGTTGTACTCTACTGTGATGTTTGAATTGTGATTTATTCAGTGGTGTTAATTTCTTCATCCTCAATGTATGTAACACTTGCTTTTCCCAGCGTTAAGACAATGTGAATTCCAAGTAATATAATTTTATTCGTTTCGTAACGTGTCACACAAAATATAGTCATATATATGTAATGTCATGTTCATATGTTGCAATAAAAAGTTGACAACGTGCTGTCTCACCCGTATTATGTAAAATCGTCGTCATTTTGTATCGGGCACAATTAATTTCAATTCGTTAACCCAATGACAGCGGTTCTTTATGAAGTGAGACATGTAAAAATAAAATGTGCATTTGCATACGCAGGTAATTTCACTTAATATGTACGTTTTTTTCTGTCATTCTATTTTTATTTTACACTTTTTATTCTTGGACTTCAAACTACAGACAGACAGGTTTATATATTAACACATTTAAAACTTAAAATTGTACAACATACTGTTTATTTAGTTTCAGTTGTTCAGATAACTACATTAGAGACAAAACCAGACGCAGAAAATCTTATCTGTGATTACTAGAACCTCAGCATTAACAATATATCAATCAATGGGAGAACATTTGTTCTTGTTATGACGCACCTGCCTGAAGATGGATAAAAAATGTACCCGAAACGTTGCAGTAAAGTAATTTTCAGAGTAAATGTAACTAAAGAGAATGTTATCCAATTTGTCTTAAATGTGCTAATATATAAACCTATTTGTCGGTAAGGTGAAGTCCAAGAATAAAACGTGTAAAATAGGAAATTGCATCTATAAATGTAAAAAATAAAACCACCGCCGTCATGACTGCCGCCGCCACCACCGGCACCGCCACCACTACCGCGTGCGCTTTCACCATTACCTCCACAATCACCGTCAACCTCATCACCGCAACTGCCACCGACACCGTCACCGACACAGCGACTGCCTCCTCCACCACCGTATCCCCTCCTTCCCCATCGCCTCTGCCCCTCCACCGCCTCCGCAGGACGCTACCGTCTCGGTCGCCGACGCCGCAATCGCCTGCGTCGCCTGCCGGATCCACTTTCCTTGGTTGCTCCCTTTCTTCCCAGCACAAAATGTGTTAGTGAACACAGATCTTCTTTCTAACTCCCAAAATCTAAGCTACTTAAAAACGTAAAATTATGCGGGTGCTTTTTGGTTAAACAGAATATATGGCGGCGGCGATGGTGTAGCGGTTAGCGTATCGGACTCTTATACCCAAGTTTGCGGGTTCGAACCCGATCGAAGCCGTGGGTTTTTAAGGGCGAAAAAATCCTTCGTACGCCTTCCTTCGGAGGGGAAGTAAAGCCGGCTGTCCCATGTTAGTAGATTTACTGCATGTAAAAGATCCTCAAGCCTAAATGATGCCTCTGAGCTAAATTCAAATCGCCTGTTTCGTCGCCCAAGTAATAGCTTCTTTCTCCCATGATTGGTGTAAGGAGTGTAACGAAATTTGCGTGGTTAGACGGAAGAGCAGGCCTCATGACCTGAGTCTCGCCACGTAAAATAAGGCACATTCAATTCAATTCAATATATGTAATCAACGGAAAATGTGTGCTAGTTGAATAACAAAATGTGTCTGCCTGGTTTTGCTATTACGTCAGTGTGTGTTCAAGTAGTATTTATAATCATATTAAGAGTTTCTTATTCCGAAAATGGCTTCCTCTTCAACCTGTTATCTTCAGAATACAATGACATATACACGTCATTGATTTCCCTGTTTACGTACAATAACCAGTAGTGTATGGAATACTTTCTGACAAGTTCAGAAACATCTGACATTCTTTTGTTGTGAAATTTAGCCATGTCGTAAAGAACTCCCAGTCATTGTAAATGCCAGTTAATTCGTAAACTTGACTTTTGGAAAAAAACAATGGGAGGCAATTAATATAAGAAGAATATTAATGGGAAGAAACATTGTATTAACCTAAAGGTAATATTCCAATAATAAATAAATTACAAACACTTGGTGATAATGGTTAGATGTTCATTTTCATTAATATTTTTAAAATGTTGAATATAAATAAAATATCGTATGTTGCAATTCACTTATCAATATTATATTCCTTTCGTATAATCACCACTCAGACGACCGCTCAAAAACAAGCTTGTGGTGTCTGGTATTAGTGAGTCTGTATAACTGATTCAGATCCGGCAAAAATTAACCTTACCAGAAAACAAATCAACTCAGGATGTTGTTTTGTCAATCAGTTTTGCTCATTCGCATCCGGAATAAGTGGGAAGGCTTCGTGAAAAATGTTTGTATAATGATGTTTAGGATTCATTTAGTCTCTTTTCATCCGGACCTGCGACCTGTTGTCGCAACCAAGTTCTCAAGGGTGCATTCGAAATTAGACCCGCTCAGGCATTCCGACGTGTTTTATTTTTGCCAACGCATTGCCTATCAATGTTTGATATTGAATTGTAGAATCATGCGCCACGGGCGCTCTACTCCGGAGCCAACTAGCACTAAAAAATGCGTTGCCCAAGACGACGACAGCTGCTTGGCGTGCCGAAACAACTCAAGGACGTGATGTTTCAACTCGTAGTTGCGGTACATAGGCCGCGGTATTACTAGAGCAGTGGGTTGAGACATTTGAACCTTACAAAGCTTTTTATGTCGAGTCGTGTTAGTGATTTGAATGTGATATCCAAGAAATATCGTCTCTGCCTTTTCTTTAAACGTGTGTTTTACGTTGACCTTGTCTATGTTTTAAGTATACGATAAATGATTGACACTTATTTATTTAATTATTTAATGTAAAAAAAATGTTAAAACTGTGTGTTATATACTGTAGGGAGAAATGCAATCTGTGTTAATTTTCATGAGCTCTAATTTACCTACCCTAATAAGTTGAATTATGAACACAGATATGGACGGGTGTTTTTCTGGCAAGAAAATATTCGCTCCCGTGTAATAAAAACTATTTGAAAATACAAATCAACAATGGATTTTTGCTGTTATCCCTTATCGTGCCCTTCGTAAAGAAATGGGTTTACTGCTCCGAAAATATGCATGGAGAACGATTATTTGAATGATCTACTCCCCACTGAGTTCAAGAAAACATGCACAGATAGTGAAGCTATATTCATGAACAGAAACAAAACATGGTGCCATGTTAGCATGTGCTCAAAGGTTGATGGTATACTGAAGGTCTTCTTTTAAATAAGAGATTGCCGGAACGTTGTGTGTGTGTGTGTGTGTGTGTGTGAATACAAAAATACCACCCTGCAGCAGTGTTACTTAGTAGCATTGAGCATTCGTGTGCTGGCAGCTCTTAATGTTTGTTTCGTATGGGGCAATACAATTTGCTCAAATCAGCTAAATGGATTGAAACCAACAAGCCAACAAGGTTGTTGACAGTTTTCCGGATACTTTTACTGATACTGATAATTTTTCTTATTTATTCGATGACCTTCAATAGACCATCTTTCCAATGCATGCTTATATGGTCCTTCTGCACATAAATGAGGCTTATTTATATGTACACGTGTTCGTGGACTCAGTGAAAATATTCAAATAATAGTTTTCCGTGTGCTCGCAGCAGTAAATCGATTCCTTCACGAAAGGCACATTAAGGGATAATAACCAAAATCGGCTTGTCTGAAAAGAAATGCTTAGCCAAGACTCACTTAGCCCTATTCGCGAAGCCCTATTCCCTAACTGCACCCCGTCGTACACCTTGAAGCCGCCATTTGGTTAGGTCTTCACACCTCCATCCCGCAACGCCACTGTTACTGCGGGAGATGCGACATTTGGATTGCACAGTTGGGCAGCGTCTGTATGTTTCCAGGACGCCGGCTGACGCCGAGCCTATTGGATATGGCCTATGCCAGCTGCTGCCGTCTTGCGTTGCCGATGCAATGTGAAACCCCGCACATGCCCGTCGAAATGCACGTTTAGGTTAAGGGATGGGTCGCCGGGCTCTCGGAAACGAATGAATCATAAGACAGTCAGCGATTATTAAGATTTCTAAAGAAGGTATCTTATCGGTCAGGAAAATCTTGCAGTTCTTTGGAAACACCGCATCACGTGCTTGCCGCTGTTTCTACCAGAAAGATTTTCCTAAGAATATGTTACTACGCCTCTGCTACGACCGACCAACCCACTCTCAAACCTTGCTCGTACCTCCTCCCCGACCCCACGGCAACGCCGAAGCTGCATTGCCACCCACGCCGCCACACCGCAGTCCCCGCCTTGCTTAATCCGAGCGTCGAAGCGACCATCCGGACCAGCCCTACTACGCCCTACGTGCAACACGGCCTTCCGTCAAGCACTCGCCTGGATGCTCACGCAGGCGCGGGATGCTCACGCAGGCTGGCGCGCCACGCACGGGCTGGCACACACGCCCGCGCTCACGCAGCCGCCGCCGCCGCCTGCCACCTCCGTTCCCGAACAATGGGCACATCATCCTCTCGGCCCTTACAAGTCCTGCTCTCAATATGGAAATCATTTATTAGCAATATACCGCGTTTACGACGGCTGTAACATGATTTCGAGCAGTTTGCAGCAGCCAAATATGTATTTAATGCCCCGCCGGCTCTCGTCGCCGCCAGTGTACACATTATTTTGATGAGGGATATAAAACTGGAATCTTGAAACGTGTTCTCGTACGAGCCTTGGTATGGGTTTTGGAAACGTCACGTCTGCAGCCCTGAAGGGTGACGTGCACGCACGTTGTGTGTAGTGCACTCGTTCTAGGAGTCGGTCGCCGTACATTTTTGTGGATTTACCTGGTCGTGGTATTTATGTCGGATATATCGGATACGGTGTGTGGGTGCTGATTTATAGTTTGGGGTATTGTTCAGGCGTTTGAACGGTTTGAAGGAGTGTAGAAGTTTGTTCATGATCTTGTCTGCCGAGTCATCGGACACTTTTCCGCTAAGGAAGTCATGCGTTTACAATAAAACCTTTATGGAAGGGTTGTTAATATTACTCACTTTGTTACATGCAACGTACTTTTGTTAATAAACGAAAACGAATGCTATTTATTGACGTAATCCTTTGTTATACTTTTATGTAGCAAACAAGGAAACATTCATATGTGAGCTGATTAGAATCTTCGAGTGTGTTTGACACATGAACTATAATCAGTTTCGCTTCTTTGAGTATTCACATGTTCATTTATGTGTTTCAAATTAATGTAAAACAAATTATGTTCAACATTCATCTCTATTATTAACCTTGGAAACAAAATGCATTATTAAAACATCAGAAATTTGTATCGCCGCTTCATTGTTAGTGTGTAAAGATCAGTGACGAAATAATTTTTAAAATAAGGACAGCGAAAGAAAACTACAGATGTCGAATAGACGTGTGATACCCAAACTAATGAAACGGAGAAGGGAAAAAAGTAAAAAGTAGACATACCATTCTTTACTACGTTACTAGTGCCCAAGCCCAACGGCCATAATGGATGAGTGATTTGATAGAGATTATGGAGATATGAAATGAATAATGACGGAGCAACGGTGGAATGAGTGGCAGAGAAAATAAGAGAATCCCGAGAGAACTTGTCGCGAACACGATTTGTTCACCACAAATTCCATATGTATCGACCGGCATTTGGAACTCTATCCTTGAGATGGCAAGCGAGAAGACCGACCGATTATTGGGAGGGGGGGAGGTTATAGAGTTTTGTTAAATAATCCACGTATTTGTTATTATATTGTATATTATTTTTGTAGTTTACATTATACTAGGCGATATTTTTTAAATATTTACATACTAATTCTAATATAAATATTTAAATCAATTTTGCCAAATAACGGAAGGCAACAAACGTATTTTTATTTTTCCTTCACTTTTCCCGGTTTATTTTTTTCTTTATACCTTGGGGGGGGCATGGCCCTCATGCCCCCCCCTGAATCCGCCACTGCATTGTCTCTCCGAAAAAAGTGGATATGAAGAACATCGTAAAAGAACAAAACAATTAGAAAAATAAACAATAGAATTAAACGAATAGAATGTCCAAATGAGTTTGTGTAATTAATCAAAAGTGTCGCTAGAACTGCGGTCTCCCGCTGAGCATTAGATCAGTCACACAAATACTTGAAATACGTGATAAATTAACGAACATGATTTAGCGCACAAGTAGCAACCAGCAACGGAATTCTATAATTGTTTGTGTGCGTCTGCGCAAACGCGATAAACCCGGCGATTTCCTTTATCTGCGCGTGGCGCGAGGTGTGTTAAGAGCCCTAGCGCGTAAGTGGCTCGGGCCGGTCACGAGCGGTTCCTCCATCTCTTTATCTCGTGCTGCGCGGCCGTCTGCGAGCAAAGCCCGGTGCGTCCGCGGGCCGTAACGCCATAAAGAGAAGCAGCACGTCTCGTTCGGAATTCGACGCCAGAACCTTCGTGTGGGGGCCGGCCGACCGCGGCCGCGGCCGCCACCGCCACCGCTGCAGCAGTAACAACAGCAGTGGTTTCCCGCAATCTCGAATATTCAAATGGCTTCCCGGGAGAGAGAGAGAGGGGGGAGAGGGAGGGTGGGGAGAGCTGCCCTTGAAAATAATTCGCTCCACTTTTTTTCTTCCCGAAACCTCCTTAACGGCGATGCCATCATCTCATTCCAGAGGTTGCCGTGTTCGGCGGGTACCCCCGCGCAATCAGCACCCATTGTTTTCGTGATTCCCTCGCCGTCTAAGCCGGGCGGGGCGGGCGGCGGGGCCCGGGCGGGGTCGGGGCGGGGCCCAGACGGAGAGGAGTGGAGCGAAGCGGCGCGGGACGGATCGAGACGGGGCGGGGCGGGGCGGGGCAGCGACGTGTGGTCGGGATGAGACGCGGCGCGGCGGCGGGCGGGTGGAGGCGGCAACCATGATGCGACGGTGTGTGGATGGGAACGGAGCGTGGATGTGTGGGTTATTAGCGGAGGCGGTGGTTGGGAAAAATGGGCGTGTACGCGGGGCGTGAGCGGACGCCGGGGCAGCCGAAGGCGTGACGTCACGGTAGAACGACGATGACGGCGAGGAGATGACGATGGCGGGGCGATGACGATGCTGGAAAGGCAAGTAGGCAGGGGAAATAAACGGGCGAGGCGGCGAGGCAGGGGCGGTGTCGGCGGCGGCGGAGCGAGCGAGGGGCGCCGGATCGCCCGATTACAAATCGGATGAGCGCCGAGACCTGGGATCTGATCGGGGCGTTCGCATACCTTTCCCGCGGCCGTAATGTATTCAGGCTATGTATTCATCTTACAATCGGAGTTGAAATTCATTAGTCGGAGCCGCGCGGCCACGTGTTCCTCGGGATTAGGCTGCAGCGCGGACGCTGCCCTGCCCCTTCCACCACGCCCCTCCCTCATCCCTGTCCTTCCCCGTTCCCCACCCCCCATGAGCTGCCGGGGGCGGTCGGCGTTTCGCGAGCTCGAGGTCATCACCGGGTCACCGCGCCCGCCTGGCGCCGCCGATTTTCGTCTTCTTCTTCCTCCTCTTCCTCCTCCTTTTTCTCTTTGGGTCCTATTATGACGACTTTCGCTCATTCGGTCTGGAGGTGCTTTGCGGTACGTGGTGCATGCCAAGTTTTCAAAGAATTGGCGTGGTGTGTGGTTAAATGTCGTATTTTTGCGAAAAGGTGGAATTAAAGTTATAACTTCTGTTTCCCCTTTTTAAGTGCCTTCTTGAGGCAGTAAAAAAAGAATTGCGTCTAGCGATGATCGGGTTTGTAAATTATGAACAGTGGTTTCTAAACTCTATGCTGCGTTTAATTTCGTTTGTGACAGAACGTGAATTCAGAACTGTTATAAACGTAAAATACATCTTCGTGATCGTCTTTAATTACAGAATGTAATACACGTTCTTTACAATTCTGAAACAGGATGCTTCAAAGGCGATTTTAAATTATGCATCGAGGTTCATCCAAACTAATTAATACGATTCAATCACCATAATTACACTATCGCAATTCGAAACTCCCTAGAATTAAATTGTGAGTGTAACGTTATGGTGATATAGATTTATTTACGTACCTGATCATAACGATATCTTGAATTTCATCTGATACCTTCGTGCTCTGAATGATAAATTCACCCTGCACCCCTATTCCTTCCAGAGTAATCTTCCAGACATTTAAAAAAGGATCTTTTCCAAGCAACGAAAAAACTTAAAAATGTTCTGTTGTGCCAAAGACACTCCTTTATTAGGGACTGAATAACGACCTGAACAATACTTTAGAGCCGGGCACACAGTTACGGCCATTCTCCGCGCACGGTGTACAATGCTCCGTGAAATATCGAGCAAATAAATTGAAAAATTTGAAAAGAAGAAAAGTGCATAGAAATTGACCCCGGCGAACCCCGCGGCCCGCCTCGACCCTCGCCGTGAGAAGACGCCGCCGCCGGCGTGTGGGGGGGCCAGACGTAGCGAAGCAGTTCGGTGCCCTCCGCGAGTATTGCCGTTGATTTCCTTTTTTAAAAAAAAACAGCTTAGGGAGCAGGTGGGTTAAAGCGTCATAATTTCCTTTGGAAAAATCTGTCCAAAAAAGTGATGGAGGGGTTTTTGAATCGACGAGGTAGCATCGGGCTTTTCCGCGGAGACGATCTCCGCGCCGGCCCGTACAAAGAACTCCAGACTGCGGCGGCTGTGGTGCCGGCGGCGGCGGTAGCCTGTAGCCTGGAGCTGTTGACATATTGGGGGTCGCGGGCCCTGGGTCGCGCGGGGTCTTTTGCTGCCCTCCCTGCCCCCCCCCCCCCACCTCTCCCGGGCTTCCTGTGCTTCTCCCCGCTCGCCGCGGCCGTACCCTTGCGTCCTCCAGCCACCCCCCGAGTCCCCCTTCGGTCCCGGAAGCGGACGTAGCGCCTGCTGCCTGCGTGCTAATGTATGGTCGCGCGCCCGGGAGAGGTGTTTGCGACGATTAGCACCTCCTGCGCACGTCTACCTGCTGGCCGCCTCATTCGTTATGATGGACGGTTTACGACTCGGTTCGAAAGAGCGGCGTGTTTTGGGGGCCTACATTCGAATCGTGAGGCGCCTCTGGGTTGGTGCTCAAAATCCTCGTTTTAGTTGTTCTTATCACGACAGTGAAATATGTAAATTAATGTTTGATTTGTAAATGATCTTGGCTGTCCGAGTGACGCCGCGTCGAGGGCTGTGTTGCCGACGTTTCGACCATCTTTTCGTGGTTTTCCTCAGGGCTGGTCTGGAAGACCACGAAAAGATGTTCGAAACGTCGGCAACACAGCCCTCGACGCGGCGTCACCCGGACAGAGAAGATCATTTACATGACTCTGGCCGCGGAAGCCTACGACTTCACTTAATGTTTGATTTTCTAGTTTCGTCTATTAACAATACTACGCAACTCATTTTTAAATTTATTTCGTATTATGGATGGTTTTACAAAATTGAATTATAGGTTTATAGTTACAGACTTTCATTCTAACCAATCCTCAACTTTATTTGACAAGGGGACTCACAGAGCACCTCTGCTGGTTTATTCTAAATTGGTGAATATGTTTCTTCAAATATTTTTGTTAATGATAGGAGGAGACTGACATAAATTGAGGGAATTAATTGTTTCTGAAATTTTCGACCTCGGTGGTATTTCAGTAACTGGAACTATGATTGTTTTTATTGCAGGGTACTTAAGAGGGCGAAATCTATGTTTAGTGGGTATAACAAATTCACTCCTTTGGTTAATCACTTTTTACTTTCTCGCTACCGATTACGCTGCAGAGAAAACTCGTATTCCAGGGCCCTGGTAACGAAAAAGTGGATAAATACAGTGGCTAAAGTTAGATACAAATACGTGATGTACCCAGAATCCATGTTTTGTGGATCCTTGATAGCGAAAAATCGAATGGCAGCAAAAGGTCTCTGTCTGTCCGTCCGTCTTTGAACAAACCTAGCGACTAAACCGTTCTGTTCATTTTCTCCAAAATTGATATTCCACAATCGATCTAGCTGATGTCTCGGCCCCTTGAATTTGAAACTGGTATTTTAATTTTGGGAGGTACTTTACACGAAGGCTATGGGACATTTTCCTTAGTGGTTGCTTTAGTGGTATATAACCTTAATTTCGCCCTCGGTTCAGTAAATCTGGGTGGCAATGTTTAAATTTGAACTTGTGTGTGCCAGCGTTGTTGGTTGATGTACACATTTCTTAGTATACATCACACCATTTGTTTGTGTTGTTGATCACATTTATTGTAACACTAATTTTCACTGAAGCACTGAGCACAGCTACGAGGCTCAGCGCTGCATATGGGGATCCGTACTTAGCGACTGCTCACAGCAGAATACTGCAAGTACCTTAGAGATCGGATGCCTTGTCATTTAACAAAACTGCATCAACTTTTAAAATTATTATTATTATTATTATTATTATTATTATTATTATTATTATTATTAATGTTCATATTTATATTATTAGAATTAATAAGTTTTAATCATGTTTTATTCAGAGAAAAATTCAATGCCGTGACCTTTTTTTAAACCAACATAAAATCGCAAATAGCGTATTCTTATCATGCAAAGTAGTTGTTTTGTCCTATTATTTGCTATATATTTATTTAAGCCAGAAACTTTAGACAAAAACCGGAACCCGTTGCTTTCCCCCGACTTTTCCTTCTGTCTACTACGACCCCAGGTATGTCTTTACTTCCAGGTGTTCGAGATGGCAAAGAACGCCCATTGCTAACATAATAATTCTTCGTGTACGCGGGATCCGCTGTGCACTTGGATGCACAGAAAACGCATCTTTCACAAAGAGAACTATTTATCTCCGAGCGGGACGTTCGTACTTCAAACCGGCTGCCCACATTTGTTCAACACCCCGCTCCTAATGTATGCGTTCCCTAAACCCTTCTAATCCTGACAGAGCCTGTTTTCACTGACACACCCGATCATACAACGCCGGTGCATTAGAAACCCAGATTTTTCCGCTTGCCCGGAGCGTTTTCATTCGTCTTCCAAAAGGGCAGCAGTGTGCTCTCTTCCCTCTTCAACACACGCACCGGCAAACGCGCGCACGCCGATCCATGCATATGCACGCGCTCCTTGCCTCATGATAAATGCAATAAACAAGCGCGCATATGAAGGAACTGGTGCTCCGCCGGCGGCGGCGACGCGGACAGAAGGCAGGCGGGATCATTTTTCACGCCGGCACAATAGGTCACGTATCCCACCTAGTTCCACATCGGAGCATCAAATACCTCCCTGTTGCGTCAGACCTATTCAAATGCGGTCGCACTTGGGCATTACCCGTCGATGCTGTGGATGAGTGGCTTCCAATCGCCGGGGGAAGCGACGCCGACGCTGCCGACGCCGCCGACGCCGGCGCCGCCCCGCTCCGAACACGGCACAATAGCGCGCCGAAGCAAGCCAGTCCAAATGCACGGACCTTCGAATTAATCACCTCCTCCAGATAAATCATCTGGGAGATTGAGAAGAGAGGCGAGGCCTCGCGACGGCTTGGCGGACGACGCCCTATCGCCGCGCGCGACGCCCGCGGGGCCCCTCGCGCGCCGCCGGACGCGTCGTTTATAACGCGCGTGGCGCCCTGCGACGCGCGGGAGGGCGGCGGGCGGGCGGAAGGACGTGCGAGCCGCCGGGGGGCGGGTGGGCGGCCGAAAGGAGGGGCGGGCGGGCGAAAGGAGGGGCGGGGGGGCGAAAGGATGGACGGGCGGGCGAAAGGATGGGCGGGCGGGCGATAGGAGCGACGAGCGGGTGGGCGGGCTAAAGGAGGGGCGAGCAGGCAGGCAGGCGGGCGAAACGAGGGGCCAGCGGGCGGGCGGCGAGCGGGCGGGGACGAGAGGGCGAGTGGCGGGCTTACTAGGGGCGCGCGGGCGATAGGAGGGGTGAGCGGTCGGAGGACGGGCGGTCGAAAGAAAGTGAGAGCGGGCGGGACCACGTGCCGGCGTGCCGCACTGATGGTCGGAAGGACAGACAGGCGAACTGGCGGACGGACGGGTTGGGGATGGGGATGGGGTTGGGGATGGATGTGGGGTCGGGTGAGCGGGGAGAGGGCTCGTGCTTGCTGGTAGGGTGAGGATATTCAGGACTGACAAGTAGGCTACCCTGCGCAATATAGTGGGGCAGGTTGGGTTGGGTCGGGGAGGACGGGGGCGGGACGGGACGGGTAGAGCGGAGCGGGGCGAGTCGTGGCGGGGGTGAGGTCGTGATGGTGGTGGGGAGCAGGAAGAAGCAGAACGGCGTGAAACGGGATGGTCGATGGGATAGACGGAGCGCCGGGGTGGGATAGAGAAGGGCGCGGGTCGCGAGGGGACACGGCTGGGAAGGCAGACTGATGGACGAACGGAAGGACGGACGACCTGCCAGATGGCCGGGGAGAGGACTGAAGTGAGGTGTAAGGCGCGGGGGGTGGGGCGGGGTGAAGTGGCGTGGCGTGGCGCCCCGAGAACGCGGAAGAGAAATGGTTGTCGCCTCATCGGCTCTTTTATTCAAATCGCAACGACGACGCGGCGGACAGCCGAGGGGGCTTGTAAAATGAACGCTGGATGGACTGGCTGCGAACTGGACTCGGCTGATGACGCCTGTTCGCAGGACTTTCATTCTTTCCTTTTCATTTGCCGTCTCTTTTTTTCTTTTTCTTTTTGGTTTGACGCGTCTTCTTAATAATGTTTTGGTTTTCCTCTCTGCATTGTCAGGTTACTATTTACCTTTTGTTGTGTATGTTTACAAATATTCTAGGCCTCTCGTGTTTTCTGCTGGTGATTACCTCCCAGTTTTCATTATTCACCCTTGGAAAACTTAGTACAAATATATGCTGTGCCAACTAAGTAACGTGCTTTTTTCTGTCATGTAATTTATATAACATCGGGTAAATCCGTTCATTGACATCAAATTCCTGGATTACTTCGTTACTTCAAAATGCAGGGGGAAAATAGAAATGTAGTGTAAATGTCTTAGTGAATATAGATGCAAACCACATTTGGGGTAAATATTCACTTGTTACTCAAAATTCATTCTTCATTCAAGTTTTTGCAAGAGAGACTCTCTACAATTGTAGAATTTGTAGTAAAATATTCTAATGAAACAAATATTAATTAGGCTGCATACATTTTTTCCCCTCAAATTGTACCTCCTTTAACTTCCTCTCAGATTTCACTACACTTAAGACGAATCGCAAGGAGGTCGACATCGGCAAAAGTCCAAACACCTCCGAGAAACGAACAAATTAACTTTTGGTGTCAACGTGTGGATGCGGCGACGAGAGTAGGAGCAAAAGCCGGTTGATGATTATTTCACCGTCGGCGCGGCATATATGCAAATTGCGTAGCGGCCGAAGCACGGCAGGCATTCCGGAGCAGGCGATGCCGAGGAAAGGGTTAATAACGCACGTCGCGGCCGCCGCGGCCGCCGCAGCGTCGGAACGCGGAAGCGCGTCGCAGCGCGCCCCATCGGGCCTTTTATTCAAATCGCCAAGTGCGCCCGAGCGCCGCCCGTAGCCCAGGCCAGCCCGTGCCTTCGCACCGCTCGGCCCGCTGGTTTCTTCGCCTGCCCGCCCCTCGACCGCCCTTTCGCCCGCCCTCTCGCTCGCCCCCTCACCAACCCTCTCGCCCGCTCCTCGTCCGCTCTCTCGTCCGCTCTCAGCCCGCTCTCATTTGCTCCCTCGCTCGCTCTCGCGGCCTCGCCGTCGCCGACGCCTTCACCCGCTCTCTCGCCAGCCCCATCACTCTCGCCAACGCTCACGCCCTTGCCCTTGCCCCTTGTACACGCCCTCGCCCTCGCCCGCGACTGCGCACTCACCCTAGCCCTCGCCCGCGAAGGCGCTCTTACCTACGCCTTGGCCCTCACCCTCGCCTTCGTCCGCGTTCTTGCACTCGCCCGCGCCATCGCCCTCGCCCTTGTCCCTCACCCGCTGAGAGCGCTCTTGGACTCCTCGCCTCGGTTCACGCCTGAGGTCCACGCCTCTGTTCCCACATTCCTGGTTGGTGGGCCCCTGCTTACGCCTGCTGCGCTCCACTGTGATCTTGCTTTTTCGCGATCCGCGTCGCGTTAGCCCCTCTGTGTTCAACAAGCTTCTTGGTTCATTATTGTCCCAACCCCCCTCTTTTACCCTCGTCGTCGGGTCTTTCCGCATCCTTGCGCTTCGCGATTAGCGTCAAGTTGGTCACTCTGCTTTCACGAGCGCCTCTCCATTAAACTCTTGTCTTTATATCTCCTTTGTACTTCGTCCTTGTTCGCGAAATTTGCTGTGAGTGGGTGTATTCTCGCTTCACGTTGTTCACTGTTGACGTGCTTCCCAATTTGAGTAATGATCTGATTTTTTTCTCGTTTTCCGTTTTTCTTCTCTCTTGTGTTGACTTTTTCCACACACTTGTCGGTTTCTTCATCAACATTTCTCCATTTCCTGTCTTTTCGTGTTCACTCTTTTCTTTCTATCTCACTCTATAATTGCTCTAATCACTCTATCTATTGCTCTTTTCTTTTCTGTTTTTTTCCTTTTCTCGTTTCTTTCTTCCTCGGTTTCCTTCTTTTCTCTTTCCTGCTGTTCTCTTCTATTCCATTTCTTACAAGTTCGTAATAAATTAACTCAAGATTGCTGTAAAATGGTTATCAACGATCGATGGGCAGTGATGGTTGTAAGAAGAATTTTGACAGTGCATTAAAAATTCTCACATTGTAATGCAAAAGATGATATTGTTTTTAAGAAATGGGTTTCTTATCACAAAAATTATTACTAGGGATGGATTATAATGAAATGTCATTTTTCCTTTTCACTTTACAACAGTGCCTTTTAATATACATATTCATTTTTTATGAGAAAAGAAAATGTCTCTTTTTTATATGACTCTTTGGTCATTTTTCGTTGATTTTGACTTATAAGTCATTTTTTTACCTTTTTCGTCATCTTTAAAGCAATTTTTGCTGATGTAATCGATTTTAATATCATTTTAATGGTACCTGTTTCAAATAGTATTTTCAGGATGCAACAAATGTTCTTTATAGAATTGCAGAGTAGCGTATTCGATTTTTTCGCTCATAAATTGTAATGTCAGCCGTTGTGAGTATGCAATCTAAGGTGACTGTGACCCATATCAACGTCATTGTAATAAGGTGAGTTCCCTTGAACTAAAGGAAGCCTCGATTACATCAGTCACATGTCCAACAACTTAAGTTGTTCATCTGAACTGGTTTTGATCAATTTTTTACGTCATTTTTTTTATCTTTAAGGCAATTTAAAAACATTTTAAGAATATTTTATTGATTTTTGGCGATGTTGTAGATCATCAAAATTAGGTCATCAAAGTTACGACCAATGTTCAATAGGAAGTTCATTTTCACTCACATGGTAATATGTGTGTATTTAGTTTATACTAGTATCAGTCAGGGACTCTTTTAATGCTTTCTCCTGATATGTTCCTCTTCGTCTCACACCCGCTTTCTCTCTCCCATCCCGCCACTGCCCACAACTCTTAATTCCCTTCCTTCCTTGTATCTCGTGTCACGAGCCTCTTCCGCGCTCACCCTTGCACACTTTCCCGTTCCCAATCGACACCGCGCCCCGCGGACCACACGTCCGCCGGCGCAGCCGTTGGTGTCCCCCCCCTCACGCCACTCGACGCGCGATGCGGCCCTCGGGGACCCTCGACGCGCGCGGGCCTTAGTCCTCAGTCCACGGCCCGCGACCTCGCCCTCGCCCTCCGCCCTGTGAGGGTAACCCGCGTTCCGCGCCGGAAGCAGAGTGGCGCGGTGGGGGTGGAACGTGCGGTGGCGGAGAACGGGTGCTCTGTGCGCTCGAGAAGGATTTATCTGACTCTGACCCGGAATGGGTCGGGTAATACCGGGGCTTTGGTAGAAGTGTGGGTAAGAACGGTGGCGGATCCAAGAGAGGAACAATTGGGAACGACTGAGGTGGCTCAAGGCATAGACTAAAGAGGTTATTCTTGACTATGCTTATGGCATCAACCGATGTCGCACCTGTGACTCTGACCGGGAGGTCCTAGGGTTTGCGTCCCGACGATGCCAGGATATTTGACACTGGCTGGGAAGCTAGGTGGAATCCATCGCTATGTAGAGGAGGATTCTCGCGGCCAGGTGCTCTCTGATCATTTCCATGCGATCTCCGATCAACACTAGGCAAATGCCGGAGCAATGCCGTAAGAACGGGCCGGGACCGCGGGCTATCTCTCCTTTCTCTTCCGTGTCCTAACCTCACCCTTTACTTACACACACTTACAGTCACATGCACTACACTATCGCATTTGTTGGGAGACCAGTCGGGAGCTTAGAGCTTTTCCCGGCTCGGGCGGAGAATCGCTGTTGGGAGACATCTGGTTGGAGTAAACCTCTTTAGCCGATGTGTAGGTCAGCACCGAATTTCACCATCGAGCGGGGGAATAACACCGTCTCATCCAGTGATAAAACTATATTTATGAGACTAATAACCATAGTTGACGCACCCGGAAACAGGAAATACACAGTCCATCAATTCTGAGCATTTATACTATGTTTTCCGAAACTTTTGGTCGAACCTCTGTTGCAAAAATTGTTAAAACCTCACAGTAATCAACTGTATCTACTAAAATTAATGTATTTTGAGTGCAGCATTTAATATCGAAATAAGCACAAATATTAATTAAATTAAATTAAGAAAATTAAAGCACAAATATCTTGCGCTGTTTCATTAACTATATAAAAAATACAAATTAAATAATGTCCAAAACTAAAAATCACTTTACAAAACTCGTTAAAATCGTTATACTCCCCAAAGAAATTTCAACTGGCCCCCATATTTTTTATTAAATACACATTGCCTCACTTAAATCCTCTCTTTAATCCAAAAGTCTATCCTTATTCTATAAATTTCATTAGTCTGTGTTAGTGTAGGAGAATGGAGCAATTTTGGGAAAATGGAGGGTGGGATAATTGAAATGCAACGTTGCATTTAGAGGTAAAATAAAACTTCACCCATTGGTAATGGGTAAACAAGAAATGTTAGCATGTGGTATGAAATGACCCCGTAAGATTTTGGCCATTTCTGCAGAATGGAGCTACGAAATTTTGCTATATTTTATGCGTGGGTATTCGCTCATCGTTCCGAAAAGTTTCATTTACTCAATGACATCAAATCTATTCAGCGCTTTTGATGATAAATCCGTTACCGACTTATAATTTAAAAATTTGAGGTCCCGAAAATGTCCATTGGGTATACTACAATGGACATTTTTGTAGTTGTAACAGCAAACGCTTTGATCGGATGATCGCAACAGGAAGATAAAATGACTAGAATAACTGCAATAGACAGTAAAAATACTAACAATTAACGAGATTCAATGAAGTACGATCTCCTCACCTACAAATTGATTCCCAAACACATTGTTACATACTACACTTTACGTACTCTGAGTGACGTGTTCAACCCAAATGAAAGCTCCAAGAAAAAGTTTTAACTTTTCAACGCTTCCGCCAGATCACAAGTGGATTCGTGGGCAGTCAAGGAAGTCATGATCCCCACGGGAATCCTGATATAAAACGCCAAATAAAAATAAATATAACATAAATCAATATGCCGCAAATAATGGAAGTACCATTGTAATTAGTATACAACTATTCCATCATGTGTATTATTGACGTATGCGAAAGATGATCTAATATCCCGTTGAACCACACGACCGGGGGCCGCTCCCAATTGAATGGCGAGATCCGCCCTCCGCGAAACCCACGAGAGGCCCTCTCAGCCTCCGGCGCAGACGTGACAGCTCGGCAGCGGCGATGGGCTTCCCCGACGCGGCCCTCGCGACATCTCGTCGCCCACGCCACCCACGCCGCTTGCCAGCCGGCGCCGCTGCCCCCCTCGCCCCCCCTCGCTCCCCCTCGCCACTTGCACCGACCCGCACCACTGTCGCTACCACCGTCTCCACCACCGCCGCGTCGTGCCCGCCACTGTCGGCATTACTACCCTCTCACCCGCTGCACACCTAGCCCTCGCTGTCGCATCCCCTGTCCTCAGCACCGCCTGGCCACCACGCTCAGGGCTTCAATGATGTCACTGCAGTGCCCCTGACTGGCAGGTCCTAAGGTTCGAGTGCCGACGGTTGCAGGATCTTCCACACTAGTTACATGCCTAGGTCGTGTTCAACCGCTGTCGTGAGGAAATTTCAAGGGGCCGGCTGCTGTGATTGGTAGCTTTCCTTAGCTTCCCCGATCAATACTAGGTGAATGCTGGAGCAGTACTCTAACAAACGGGCCACCGAACGCGCGATCTTTCCTTCCTCTTCTTTGTTCAATCCTCACCCATTATTAACACACAATTACACTTACGTGCAGTACACTAGCACACATTCGGGAAGACCAGACTTTTCCCGGTGGGGCGTGTCCCGATTGTGAGAGATACCTGATTGGGGAAAATCCTTCTAGCCGACGTGATCTTTGCCGGATCTCGCCATCCAGCAGGGGAAGATCATCGCCATTTCCCACTCTAAAAACATGCGCTACACTTTCGGAACTAATGACCTTAGCAGTTGACGCGCACCGAAACACAACTCAATCGTCACTACGCCGCCGTTCACCTCATTGTTACCGCTACCACCATCGCCGTCCTCTCTCTTCCCTCTTCGCTCCCCCCGTCACCATGGACGCCGCCATCGCCCTCCCCCACCACACGCCTCCACGTCAAGCGTCCGCACCGCCACCATCTCCTCCGTCGCCCCCAGAGGGCATCGGCGCGGCGGAGGCTGTGAACTCACGAGTGCTCCGAAGAGAGCGGCCCGCTCGCGCTCGCACTCTCGCTCGCGCAACGCCGCATTGTTCCCGGTACTCGGGCAAATTTCTGGAGAGGCCTTCGAACAAAGCGGCGGGCGAGCGGGCGAGCGCGCGAGAGAGGAGCAAAGGGGTGACGCGCGTCCCCGCCCGAAGAGCAGCGCGCGCCGTGGAAACGCCGCCGCCGCCGCCGGCCGGAAAGGGCGGCGCGGAAGGAAATTGGCGGTTGGACGCTAAACGGAGGGCGTTGCTCGTCCAAACTGAGCATGTGGCGCGAATCCACTGCGTAGTCGTGGCGTGCTTGCGTGGATGGATTATTCTTCTTCCCCTTCTTGTCCTTCTTCCTCATTTTCTTCTTTTTCTTCCTCCTCATTTTCTTCTTTATCTTCCTCTTTCTCGTTCTTCTTCCGCTTTTTCTATTTTCTCTTCTTCGTCGTTATCGTCTGTCGTGCAGCATCACGACACTCATACGTATTCCTTTTCATGCATTCTCGTCCTCCCGTCATTCTTCCGAAAGACATCTGGATTAGAGCCAGAATACAACCTCAAATAAGTCTCCCGAACTCCTAAGTCTTTTGGCCTAGCAAGCTAGCTTGGAGGGGCGATTCATCAGCTAAAACGTTACCAACTGTAAAGCTAGGCAACTGAAAATATATTATTCTAATCGCTAACGGGCAGATTTGAATGATCATTCATATATTTCACCACTTTTTAAAGTTGATTGATTATTTCATATTTCTGGGCGCGTCAACTTCTATGATTATTAATCCCGTAAATGAAGTTAGTGTTATATATCGGGAGGCGGTGGTGTTTCTCCCCCGCTAGAACGTGCGATCCGGTGTCGACCTAGACGTCAGCTTGCGGGGGACGCTTTCCTTTCCATAACGTTTTAGAGTGGTATATAAACATGTTCCATAGCATTCTGAAGTATTGTCATTTAACTAACAATGCTTTGGAACTAACGACGTGGGTAAAACTGAGGAACCGGATGGGCGTGTCCGTTTCCATTCCTCTCCCAGGACTAGAAGCGATGTCCCGTGCCTCCTTCCTTTGCGGGGAAGGCGAGTGTTATAGTGGATAGCATTCTGAAGTATGGTCGTTTAACTGAGCATGCTTTGGCACTAACGACGTGGGTGAAATTGAGGAACCGGATGGGCGTGTCCGTTTCCATTCCTCTCCCAGGACTAGAAGCGATGTCCCGTGCCTCCTCCCTCTGTGGGGAAGGCGAGTGTTATAGTAGATAGCATTCTGAAGTACGGTCGTTTAACTAAGCATGCATTGGCACTAACGACGTGAGTGAAACTGAGGAACCGGATGGGCGTGTCCGTTTCCATTCCTCTCCCAGGACCAGAACCGATGTCCTGTGCCTCCTCCGTCTCCGGGGAAGGGCAGTGGAGCTGAGCACTCTAACGCTTGCCGTCCTCTGTTGCAGCGCTTGCCGTCCGCCGGCGCGCGGGCGCCCTGAGGCGCGCCCCGCCATGTCCGCTGTGACGTCGGCCGGCGTCGTGTCGCCGCCCGGCGCCGCCTTCGGCCTCGACGCCCTGTGCTGCCCGCTCGAGGAGCCCCACCCGGCGCCTCACGCGCAGCACGCCCCGCACACGCAGCACGCCCCGCACACGCAGCACGCGCAGCACGCGCAGCTGCAGCCGCACCAGCAGCTGCAGCCGCACCAACAGATCCAGCCCATCCCGCAGCACCCGCAGCTTCAGCCGCAGCAGCTGATCCAGCACCACCAGCAGATTCAACAGCACCAGCAGCTCCAACAGCAGCAGCAACAGCTTCATCAGATTTCGCCACAGCACCAGACACATCCGTCGCCCATCCAGTCGCCGCTCCAGGGGCAGCCCCCGACGGTTCTGCTCCGCACGACGCCCTCGCCAACAGCTGCAGGTACTTCGCTTTTTCTAAAGCCGCGAGTACGCGCACGGGTTTCACACCTATTTTAATCGTCTATGTACGCCCGTATTAGTAAGCACAATTACGCCTATTGAAACACTCGATGTATTGCGAACAAACGAAATTTATGAGCCCCTGATTTTAATTAGGACACGGATCAACTATTTGTCCGCGGTCAAGTACTAATGAATAACCCGGGATAACCCGGTCTTCTCCCCTTCGAAATTTTCCAAAATCAAAATCACTTTCGAAGAAACCCGCGGCACAGAAATAACAATTCTGACGTCTCAGAGCTAATCCAGAAAATCAGAAGTGTGGATGAAAAGGGATATATTGCCCCTTTGGATAGAAAAGTAGGATAGAGTAAGCAAGACTTTTGAAAATACGAAGAGAAAACGTATTAAATTATGAAAATAATAATGGAAGGGAGCAAGACAATTTGTTTTTCTGTGTAGTTAATCTAGTTTTCACTACGAGGAAATTTCCGTACTTTCACGAAAACACCATTAATACTTTCGGTACCGTTGTTCATTGTCCTCCCCCTTCTCGTAATGTCCTGCCAACCTCACAGTGAGGCGTTTTGATCAGCAATGCAATTCTAAAGTGTTAATTGTTGTGAATGTGCGATTGAGCAAATTTGTTCAATGCATATTTAATGCTCATGCTAATCATTAAAAAATAGAAAATAAAAAAAAGAAATGTCAGTCATTAGAAAAGGAAATGCGTCAGAACACTTGCCTAAGATTCAAGAGCAAGCAGAGAATTAACCTCTAGCTAATGTATTTCATTATTAGTTAATTGATTGTATAATGATTTAATATATTTTACCATAAAATTATGGGTCATTGAATAGATATAGATATTCCATAACACGTCTATTGCTATCCATTGATTCTCCAGTAATTTGAAATTCTTTTATTGAAGTAAAGTCAAATTCAATCATTACAAATTTATCCATGGCAGGGTAATGCAATTTTTTAAAATTACATTTATTTCTAGATATCATGTGTTTCATTTGTTATTCAAAATTACGACGCAACAACGATAGAGCGAGAGAAATGGAATTAAAAATGCCAATACCTACTGCTTGCTAATTTACAGAGGAATATAATCGTATATGAATTCGATTAAATTACATTTTTTTCGCAGGGTTGAGAAATTCAGTATCACTTGAATCCTGATTGTTATACGCTACAACGTAAAAAAACCGTTTTCTCTCTTCCCGTTTTACAATTTCCATCCTACTGTACGAAAACTCATTCCGGCGATTCCCATCTTAGGAACGTTTCATCGATCAAATCAACCCAACATCGAACATTTATCATCCTTTCTTCCCCTTTTTTCCTCCCCTCCCCCCTCGGCAGATCGGCTTCCGTCTCCTTAGAATCTCACGGGCGGCGCGGCGGGCGAGGAGGCGGGCAAACCGGGAAAATCAGCGGGAAAAGAGAAACGGGAAATCAGGTAAATCGCCGGTCGGGTTACGGCCGTGAGATCGACGGTTCGCGCAGGTCGCGCACCCCTTCACCCCGACCCCTCCGCCCCCCCGGCCGATTGATGACTCTCCACATTCCGGGACTTTCGCAAAAGGTGTTTCGCTCCCCCTTCTAGCCCCAAAGGGTCCGAGCACCTAAGAGCCCCGGGGGTAACGCCCGGCCACGCAGGCCCGAGCCGCCTCCGGGAAGATCCGGAAGCGGTTGGGGACGATGTGTCGCCTGGCTTCGCGCTAGAGGAGGGGGGAGGGGGAGAAGCGACGGCGTCTCAGACGTAACCCCATCTCGTCATCTGAGCGCCCAGTGGAGAGAAACCTTTGTCTAAGTGGACAAAGCTCCATCAAAAAAACCGTTTCAGGAAGTTCTGAAATGTGTTTTATTTCAGTAATAATAGTAATAACAATAATAGTTATAATAATAGTAATAATAATAACAATAATAACAATAATAAAAATAATTCCTTCACCCCTCATCGTCATGCTATTACTTCATAATTCAAGGCGTTACGACCATGTCCCACCAAGAAATACAGCTGATAAGAATAATTGCACACGTACATCTCTGGGATAAATATGACTGGGCCTTGAAAGATAACGTGTAGCGAGGTCATAATTGGCTGACACGCATATAATAATAATAATAATAATAATAATAATAATAATATCAATTATATCAATAATATCAATAATAATAATAATAATAATAATAATAATAATAATAATAATAATAATAATAATAATAATAATAATAATAATATAGTTATGTAAGAACATCTCTAACCATTCATAGGTTCTTAATTATTTACCCGTATAAAACACATAAAAGCAAAAGAAAAACAACATCCGTTTTGTATCAACCTTTCGGTTCTCAGGGATGAAACCTGCATGAACGTAACAATAAATTAAGTAGAGAAATATGAAAATGAATAATCAGTTCATTGCAGTTGCTTCTTACTTTTCTTTCGCTATTCAGAAATTTTAATTTCTGTCCTTGGTGTACCAAAATACGAAATCGGAATGCATAATCAATTAAACGGATATAAATATATAATTTAAAATGTGATTATACAATTATATAAATAAATATTTTTTAAATGTATAGACAATGTAAATATAACTTGAAAATAAAATAATTTAGTGGCAAATTTGCCCCGAGAGCCCGGCCCAGAGCCAGTGTGCCGCCGAGTGCGCTTCCCGTGGCGCGCGCCCAAGGATCCCGCGCGGTGAGAAGAAAGGCCTCGGGCGACGGCATGGCGACGGCGACGGCACGGCGGAGCAACGCAACGCAACGCAAGGAATTCTAATGCGGAGCCGGATTTCAGCTCTATTCAGAGCGCACCCCTTTGCCCTCTTCCGGCGGTTGGGCGCGGGCGCGGCGCGGGCCGCGGGGTCGCGCCCCATCAAACGGAACACTTTCTTTGGCCAGGGGGCGGGGTCGGCGGGGCGGGGGGCTCGCGGAACCCTTTTGTCGGAGGGCCCCGCAGCACCGCCACGCCGCGCGCACCTGGGCGAGCGAACCTGGAGACATCGCCAAGTTCGCGGGACCGCGCGCGGGAGACGAACTGAGGGGCTGTGGAGCGCCGGATGGGACGGACGGGTTTGTTAGCACACTGCGCGAATTTCGGAATATCTTTCTTTGGTGTACCTCTAGTACGTTGCTATGTTATTATTTTAACACAGTCGTTTCGCCAACGGAGCTTGCCTGGAATGTAAACATTGTGAGTGAAATTAAGGACTGAAAATTCTGTGAGATGGTAGCTATGCTACAGTAATTACAATGGGATCTTGCACATATATACATTTTCTAAACTTACATGTTGACCTTTTTTTGACTATTTACATCACCATTAAATCTATTATCATTTTAATATAAGTCATTTCCACATTCACGTGTATATGTATATCTTGATGTCACTAATAATAATAATAATAATAATAATAATAATAATAATAATAATAATAATAATAATAATAATATTTATTTATTACTTCAGTTATTATGAATTAATAGTTAACTATTAATAATAATTGTTACTATTGTTGTTATATAACAGTAGTAAGAACATCATCTTTATTAATAGTGAAGCCCAGGCTACAAGGCTTTGGTCCACCATCTCTCCAAAACCATCACGAATCGTGCCACTAAATGTTAACTTTCATATGAACCCATTCTCCTGTTCCATATGTATTAGAAGTAGATAAAAATTATGAAGTAGATAAAACGACCACAAAATTAGCGCTAACTTAGAGCGCTGACGCTCCAGGTGAACACAAAATACGTGAGAAATTACACGGTGTAATCCGGTATACTGCCTGAATGTTAGTCTTCTGACAGATATTGGGCACTAAAATCCTTAATACCGAGGCTCCTGTTCCGAAACGCGTTAGTTACTGTGGAAAAAAAATACACTCCCGGGCAGTTTTCTCCGGCAAATTCGAAAGGGATGGGAATGCGCTCACATCCCTTCCCCGGGCGAGATATCCACCTTTGCGCGGGTCCTACCTGCGCAGAAATCAGGTTTTCTCTCTATCTGGTCTTTTCATTTACCATATTTTAGTGGGGAACCCTTTCAAATAAAACAGGGACGTTAGATGCGAGCGCGACGTTAAGAACCGTCGCGAGCCCATCAGACGGCGCATCCCTGTGGCGCCCTCGGCTACCTGCCGCTCCCGGGCGTACGCCGGCCTGCCGCAGGGTCTCCTAGCGTCGTTTGTGAAAGGGGTCGGACAGGCGGGCCTTGGGACTTTTTTTTCTGTTACTCGCGCAGTTTCTCTCTTTCCTTTCCACTTCCTGTAGAATCCCGAATCCCGACGTAGTTTTCTCGGAGGGGTCGGGTTACCCCCTCATAATAGCAGAAACCCCTGCGGCCCCGCCGAGGTTATCGGGCTCTCCTTCCCCCTCCTGCGGCGGCGGCGGCGGTGGTGGTGGCGGTGGCCGCAGCGGAGGCACACCGGTCCGGAAGGCTGCGTCCAACCTGTTGCGCCGGGCCGGGCCGGCGCGGCAATGGCCAGCCGCTGCGGCGCGTCACCCCCTGGCGGGGGCGGGGACGAGTGTGGGGGTGGGGGCAGTCGTCGGGCCAGCGGCCGCCCCGCCACCCCGGCCGGGCTTTTTGTGGCGGTAGGAACGCTTTTTACGCGCGCATGTGTGAACTGGGGCGCTGGCGCGCGGCGAGGGAAGGACGCGGCGCGGGGGCGGTGGAGGCGGCGGCAGCGGCGCGCCTGCGCGCGGAATCCCCCGCTGCGAGGCGTCGCGGCGCAGCGCCGTCGCCCCCGTGCGCCACCGACGCGCAGTGCCGTCGCGGCGCCAGCGGCACCGACGGCCGGGGCGACGATGCCCCGCGCTCCGCGCTGCCGCGACCGCGCGGCAGCTACGCGACGGCTGGCGCGGCTGCCCGCCCCTGCCGCAGAACGTCAGCGTTGGCTTGAGGGGCGTGGCGACTACCTTTCGTACTACGGGCAATTCCTTTAAGACTTGGAATCACCCTTGAGAACAAATAGACGTGCAGATTTGTAAATCTCGTTACTCCATTTGGCCTCCTTCATTTCTTCCGTTCATGGTATTATATAATTATAAAATAATAGAAATTAAAAAAAAAGAATTAATCCTGCATTTTAAACAAGTGAATTCCTCAGTATTTATGAGTTCAGTGCGAAATGAAACTGAAGTTTAGTTAAATGACATTTTTTTCCTTTCTGTACTAAACAAACAAAATCGAGTTCCTAGGTATGCTAAATTTACATGAAGTACCGCATAATTTGGGAAACACTTTGGATGTCGGGAGATATCTTTGTGAAATTCGGAATCGAGTTGAATTCTTTAAATAGTTATTATGAATTATCGTTTATTTCTCTGTTTTCAGTATGTTTTACTAGTAAAATATCGTGTAATCCAGTACCCGTTACGTACTTCCATATTCGGTTCATTCCATTATTACTTTCACATAATCCCTCAAAAGGTGAAATGTGTATGGCATATGCCAAAGAGTTCAATGAATGGATCCAGCAACGTACGTGAAAATACACCGCGTTATTATGAGACTGCGTTCACAAAAATGACGCACATCAATGTCAATAAACCTTGTTTTATAATTGAGGTTCCCGTTTTTATTTCTGGTCACGGTAATAACGGTCAAATCATCTTTGACATCTGCTCCCTACCAAAGGGACTTCATTTCAGTTCTATTATTCTTTGCTTGAAACTCAAATAGTCCAAAAATTCTTGTAAAATGCATTGTTTACATTCATTAACTACTGGAATTTTTAATTTTGCTGAATCCTGATACGTTTTTAATACGATCCATATAACTGCTATTCGCCGGTTGATCTCTCTTTTGAAAAATTATTAATCATTTCAAAAATTAATGTACGTGACAAAATGCAGTTGTGAACTGAAAGAATATTGCTGGGAGAATATCTAATAATGAAACTTTTCGCAAAATCACATATAGTTTTAGAAAATCCTGTTCGATAGTTACTGTGATAGATAAACACATTACTAGTGGTTTATCTTGTAATTTTCTATACGATGAGAAAGCAAAACTCGACACATCGTCTGCAGAACTATGTATAAAGTAGTTTTTCATCTGGTGGCATTGTTTCTCCAGGAATACAAGCCAGATTTATTATACAAGCTGCTGCCCTCATAACAATGTGATCTCTTTCAACACATTCATTATTGTCAATTATATGAGATTTACTACAAATAGTTGACATCACTTTCTGAATAATATTTCGAGCAATTACAGAACCGGATAGTTCCATCGCAGTCTCCACCAGGCATCTTGAAGTTTTGAACCTGTTAAATGCAAATTCCATTCTCGCCCTAGTGCCATTCAAGTAGGTAACCTGTTTACTTACGGAGTGGTCGCTGGCGCAGGTAGGCGGGGAGGAGAATGTCAGGAGGGGAAGGGAGGTTGGATGGGGTGGGAGTAAGCGTTTGACCGCCTTCGCGTTATGCAGTCCCCATTTGCACTTCTAGAATCGGCCGCTTTCGCGGAGAGCCGCCCCAGGGCTCGGGTTCGCAGCGGATGCGTCTCAGAACGTTAATAAATCATTCAACATGGCGCGTACGCATGTCCCGTGGTGCGAGCCCGACGTCTCTCTTCGGAGCCTAATTGGCTTCGCCGCCGCTGCCTCTTGTTTCTTCTAGTGCGATCGCTCGCGCTGCTCTCTTGTTTCTCGGTTTGGACCGGCGGGAAAGTAGACAATGTGACACGCTGCACATAAACCAATTATTTTACCTTTTTCTGTTTACGGAGGACGCTACTTGAGTCGATCTGGGATCATTCGAATTAGTGAATAATTCGAAGAAGAATTTATTATTCCTGAATGTGTCATTTAAACCAGAACAAAAATATATGTGTCATTTAAACTTTTGAAAGCCATTCATTACAACTCGATGTTAGGATTTAATGGTTTCGCAATGAAAAAAGTTTCTTTTATCTCTAAAGTTTTAAACTGAAAACAAATTTCTGGAACATGAGCTTGCGAGAACTACATACGAGACAGTAAATATAGTTGAACATTTTTCTTGTTCTTTAATTTTTATTCTCCTTGGTTAATAATTCAATAATGCAGACTAGAATTGATTTTAAGTTGTGGCATTGTTATATATCAGGTTGTAAGTTATTTAAATATAAAAGTGACTTTAAACTTACAATAAGAACAAATTGACAATTAGTTCTGTGGAAAGGAAAGAAAGAATTATTGCATTTGTGGGTAGAGAAAATGTTTTCTAACAATGCGATCAAATGTAAACATTCCAACAATGCAACAATATTTCAATAATAATTACTGAGTGGAACAAACTTTCCGTTGTTTTTGACCTATCAAATATAATGATGACATGATATATTTTATTTATATTCATATGCACCAAAAAACATGTTTCAAAACAAACCTTTATCTGAGAGACACCATTAAAATTTTTGTCAAAAACCACATCACATGGAGGGCGGGGCTCCTCGGGGCACGTTCAATCTCGTCACGCGGCCCAGCGAATTTTCGGGTGGCGCGTCTGAGGCGAGAGGCAGTCTGGCGGGCGTTGCGTCAACGGTCTTACTGTTTAGCGGAAACGCGCGCGGGTGCGGGCGCGGGCGCGGGCTGCGGCCGCGACGCATGCGCGAGAACGGGGGCGGCGGCGGAGGCGGCGGGAGGGCCGCGAGGCGCGCGCGTTTTTCGTGCGGACGCGGCGTTTTTGCGTCGGTGGCCGGCGCGCCGTGGGAACGCGCTGCTGGCGGCGCGGTCGCCGCCTTCGCCTCCACCTCCTCCGCCTCCTCCGCCTGCTCGTCGTCGTTGTATTCCTCCTCCTCCTCCTGCTCTGAAGCTGGTGGCGACGCGTCGCCTTCCACCCGGTAGCCCTCGCCCACCCCTTCACGGCGCCGCTGCCGCCGCTGTCCGCGCGCGCTTTTGCCGCTAATGAAGCGCTCATCTTTTTTTGGACGCGGTGGCGCTGGCGGTGGCGGTGGCGGTGAGCGGCGACGCGCCTGTGCCGTACTCAAGTCCACGCACCGGCCGCAGCGCATCGCTGAGGAAACTAGTCGTGCTAAACAGCACGTGTTTTCTCGCCCATACTCTCACCCAAAATTACACGAAAAGTACTCAAATTTTCGAAAACTTTTATATGACCTTATTTCAAAATTTATCTTTAAGGAACAGATTTCATTAAGGGAAAAATCTCTATCTTCATATTTGTAGTTTTAGGAAGATGCCGAAAAAAATTGAATTTTTGCAATTTTCGAAAATTTAAGAGTTTTCAACGATCCTCAGACCTGCGCCATTCTCCTGAACGTCCTTCACACACTATCCAACGAAAAATGTAATCAAAAACGATGTAGCCATGTTCTTGAAAATTTTGAAAGTGTCTTAGGGGCTTCATGTAAAGTACCCCCTCCCCCAAATTAAAATATTGGTTTCAAATTCAATGGGCCACGAGATTAGTCTGATCGATTCGGGATATCCATTTTGGAGAAAATTTGCTGTACGGTTTAGCCACTACCGTTGTTCACAGACGGATGTACAGACACGTTTTGCCGTCATTCGTTGTTTCGGTACCAAGGACTCACAAAGCATGCAATCTGGCTACACCACATGTTAAGAGGTTTTTAAAAAAATGATCAACAGGATTTATCTACTTTTTCGTTACCAGAGCCCTGTAATAAGAGTTTTTCTGTCGAAAATCGCCGTTTTCTCACGCATCATTACATAACTTTCTCTCTACTGCGTAAGCCGTAACAAGAAAGTAAAAGCAGGAGGACAGACGTCAAAGTGTTGGGGACAGTGTTACCAATAGCTCGCCTGGAAACTTGTACTTACGAAAATTTCTGGGCTAAGTCTCAGCTCTTGGAGTTCAATGGGGTCTTGGCCATCGGATCAGGAAATCGAACCGCTGGAGGCAGGGTTAGTAACAGTTCGGCTCCAAACCTGCAATTGGGAAAATTTCCCTCCTGTGAATCTAAGCTTGGAGTCCAATGGTGTCTTGTCTTCCACGTGTTGAGTGATTTCACGTCGTACAGGCAGTGTTGCCGTCATCCTGTGACCTATTTCATGCGCATTCCCCTGAAGAAGGTCGCAGTGCGAAAATGTTGGCAACGCGGCTTGGGATGTGTTCTCACTAGCGAGTCTTCGAGATCTGGGGAGATTCCCTCAGAAACCTGTGATTCTCATTTGTGGAGGTGGGGTTGCTAACCTAATCAGGGGTACCTAATCAGGATGACCACCGAAGAGTCCAATGCTCATGCTTTCTCTGAAAGCCTTCGTGAATAAAATTAGAAGGAACATGCAATAAATATTAAACTTCACTAATTGTAACAATGGTTTTTCTTAAGAGACTTCGATTGAGAACATTTATTAGGATGAAGTAACAAGGCTCTCTTCATTCCAGTATGTCTAAATTTTTCTCAAATGATCCTTCGATGTGCATGGGGCAATCAGACACCCACATCTCTCACTATTTGATTAAAATAATCCGTATATTAATCTGTTTCTGCTTACATGCAAACATCTGACAACTTCCATTGGAAAATTACACGTTAGTAAATATAAGAAACAACCATAGTCAGTCCATAAACATAATAACTAGAAAATGTTCTCAACCCCTCGGGCTTTAAAGTGCTCTTGTTCTCAATGTAGTCAACTTAAAAAAGATTAGTAATATATCTGTAAATGTTTTTAAAACATTTACTACAGAAGAGTGTGGTCGCAAGTAAACAATATCTGAATTTGCACTGGACACGTGCATGATGTTGACAGTTTTGGAATGGGCTTTGGAGGCGGCGACGACCGTAAAAATTACTTGTCTGGCAGCTTGCTTGCAGCCAACCGACACCATCCAAGACAACTCCTAATGAAGCGTTCCTCTTTTTTGGATGGCCCCTTCGTGCCTCGGCCGGAGAGAAACACCTTTTCGCGCCGTCTGCGACGGAATATTGTCACGCCAACCCAGCGACAGCGGACAAGCATCCACGTCCCTTCGTTGCCAACCATGCCCCACTGCAGTTCTGAACGTCGTCTCCGCGTACGTTGCAATCAATGGGATTTTATCAGTCACCCACAGCCCTAGTTTTATCGATGGAATTCCATTACCCATTATTGTCGACATCTTCTCTATTATTTCTACGAATAATGAAAATTCTACCGTTCTCACCATATGGTCAGTCGCCACCAGAAAATAAAAAAATCATTGCCATTCCCACCATCATACCTCCAGCACCATCAACATCATAATAGTTTCACTATTACCCATCGCCACGATTAAGAACAATACCTCTACCCTTCCCATCACTACTGCCGCAACCGATGCTATCAACAAAAAATCTGACAGTCAAGAGTGAGGAAATCATGTAGTAAAATATTTTCAACATTTTATGTTAGTCAATTAGAATTGATGACAGAGAAAACGTTCTTGTGTAGGGTTTCTTCCACATTCTTCATTCCGTCCACTGCCTTTTACTCGATAAGTATTCACCCGTTTACCTATTGTTGTGCAATAAAATACTTAATTTTGGTAATATCTATTGATTCTGATAACAGTTTCGTAAATGCGTCTTTTCGACAATCGCCCAACTCTTATGTTTGTATTGAGCCGCCACTTTAATCATGTCTCTGATGACGTATCCAGTCTTTATCGGCCGAAGCGAGCATTCATCCACCATATTAAAATATTCTAGCCTTTGTATCTTGCGCCCAGCGTGCGAAGACAACAGAGATTATAATGCCTCCGTCCACTCTCTCTCTCTCTCTCTCTCTCTCTCTCTCTCTCTCTCTCTCTCTCTCTCTCTCTCTCACCGGTGCTGAGGAGTGGTTCTCGCTCCCGCACCTCTGACTCCGCCGCCGCGGTAGCCGCCGCCGCTGCCGCCCCCGCCGCCCCCGCCAACACCGTCACCGACACCGACGCCAACACCGCCAATGCCACCGACACAGCCACCGCTATCGCCACCGCCACCGCCACCATCACTGCCACCGTCACCGACACCGCCACCAACACTGCCACCGCCACCCCCACCAACACTGCCACCGCCACCGTCACCGCCATCGCCACTGACACCAACACTGCCACCGCCACCGCCACCGCCATCGCCACCGACACCGCCACCGCCACCGCCACCACCACCGCTACCGCTACCGCCACCGCCATCGCCACCGCCTACTGCCACCTCCACCGCGCTGCAGCGGCAGCCGCCACTGTAGCCCGCCCTCGCGATACGATCTGTTGATTTCGTTGTTCATTAGCGCCGAGGCTTAAGCAATGCGGGAATTAGCTGTTGATCGGCGCGCGCCCCGACCGCCCGGCCACGCCGCTCCGCGCAGCGCCGCCCGGCAGGGGCATCCGCCGGTCGTACTTACGCACCGCGTGGCTCGGCCGCGGCCCGGCGGGATCTGCTATCGGAGGCTAAGGCGGCAGAAGCTCGTTGAGTTTTCAGCGCCGGAAATGTAAACGTTTCGTAACACCGTGTTCCATTTCTGCGTTCATCCAGTTTTGAAGTCTTCTCCCTTTTATCGGATATTCTTAGATCTGAAAAAATGGGAATTCTAAAGTGACATTAAATTGGGTTCAGTTACAATGTAATATTTCGTGCAGTAAGAATAAGCAGTAAAGTATCGATACTCGTTGTTTTCGTGTTTTGTTATTCCATGTCGTGTTAACTATTCGAAACTATAGTGTCACATGGAAAAAAGGAACCAATTGCAAGTACGAGTAATAAATGATTATAACTTGCTGTTCTCCCTTTAAGCCCATGGTATTGCCCTTTTGACACTTCACACGCCCACTTTGTTTCGCTATGACGAGGAAAATATTTCTTTTTTGTTAATTGAGTGAAATGGGAACCGTGCTTGGAAGATAAGTGCAAATTATATATATATATATATATATATATATATATATATATATATATATATATATATATATATATATATATATATATATATATATATCGATAAAAAATGAAAAATATTGAAAGGTCTTGAAACTATAATTTTTTGTAATTTAAATTGAGTGTCAAAACAAATAAATATTGGTAGTAGCAATATTTGCGTCTAAGCACGACCGAGCGTACAGCAATCGACAGCAATCTCTATAACAGTTTTGAGCATCTGCGCATGCCCAACCTGAACTGCGCATGCGCAGAAGAGCAACATTGCTGTCGATTGCTGTACGCTACGAGCGCATGCGCAGAGGCTCGAAAGTGGTATGCGCTAGGTGCTTCACACTTCAGATAAGTCTTTCTTGATATTTCGTTGTGTTGCTGGAACGGAGAAGAATAGAGCATCTAATAAAGTTTCCAATATTCCCAATACCCAAGACCACAAGCATTCCCAATTCTACATACTGCACGCCCGTCAAACCTGACTTGGCGGTGCATAAGGTTATTTAGAGGTCTTGCTCGTGATTTTTTCGATAGTAAAATTGGTAAAAATTGAAATGCAATGGCACATTTCCATGTGGGATTTTGTTACCTGAGGATGTTCGGGGGCCAGGGAGTACACGAGGGGGCCCGACCCGAAGGCCGCGACCTACCTGCAGATTCCCTTGCCTTTGATCTCAGGTACGCAGCAAAATAACAAGGCCTCTCGGTAATACGTCTGAATACACATCGTTGGTGTACTGAAAAAATGACACATACAAAAAATTGTCGGTTTTTGTTGAGTGAAGAAATTAGGAAATAAGTATTTTCACTTGTAAAATTTCGTATAGTTCACACGAAGTCTGGTAAAACGCGTGTTTGGTCGAGAAATAAACTAATTCTCTCAGAATAAAACCGACCTCCTGTAGAATGACAATTCTTCACGATGTAGGAAACCCTTTCGAAGCGATTATCCTGAACTGAAATTTTCACGATGTAGGAAATGGTGTTCACATAAATTAGTTACCTAAGACATAAATTATTATTTTTTACTAATTTGTTTGCAAAATGTTTGTCTGCGACTTCGCCTTGATTTGTGCCTTTTTTTCAAGAACAAGCTTATATGAATCTTAAATACTGATTAATGTAATCGATACTGATGCTCCTTTGTTATAGTAGCTCATGTTTCCAAATTATACACTACCTGAAAATGAAAAATAAACATCGAGACGCATATCACTGCTTCATGTTTGTCGGAATCCTGTATTATGCAAAAATGGTAA
>BLKR01015517.1:0-65831 GCA_011170035.1 Teleogryllus occipitalis
AAACACGACAGAACGTTAAAAGGTAATAAATGTAGAAAATTTCATTCCATTATAGGAAAGTTTTATTACAACAAAAAGTTTTTACTAGTGCAATAACTACATCCCCCCTAGGAATGGAGTAACTAACAGTATCCAGTTGAATCCTGACACATCATTAAGAAAATTTTCAATATTTTTTTCTAGCGTTTTAGGTTGCGCTCGGTAACTCCCGATTTCACACGAGGCTTGAAGAGTCCCGCCATGCCGGGGTGCTAGGCGGGAAAGTCTACGTTGGCGCCTACCCGCCCACAAGTTAAGATACATAATTTGCAGCGATTCGAAATGAGTTTCTTCCGTTTCCCAGAATAAACTAAAAGATACTGAACTGAATATCATACAAAAGAGACCAGCAGAAAAGGACAAAGTATTTTTGTCTACAAACGTTAATCATTTCACGTACACTATCTGGTGATACAATATCCAGTATTAGTAAGACCGCAAGAAGTGGCTCAGGGCATCCACTGATGTCACTGAATGGTCCTAGGTTCGCGTTCCGACGGTGGTAGGATTTTTCGACATTAGCTTGTCAGCTAGATCGAATTAAGCTGCTGCCTCGAGGAGAATACTAGCGGCCGGTTTCTCTGATCGGTAATTTTCCGTGGTTTCTCGGATTAACACCAGGCGTATGCCGGAGCAGTACCGTAACATACGGGCCATGGATCGTGCGCGATCTTTCTTTCCTTTGTCTTGTCCTATCTTCACCCCTTACACACTTACACATGCCGGGAGACCGGTCGAGAACTTGGAGCTTGTTTCGGCTGGGGCAGTGTCACCGTCACCTCTTGAGGAAAAAAATTGCATTATATTTACGGGACCAATAACCTTAGAAGTTGACGCTCCCGAAATTACTAAGAATCAATCAAGCACGAGAAGAAGACATTTTTGTTTTTTTCCTAGGGCTTTTATCCAGCCGACAGCCGGTTGCCCTTTACGTCCCGAAGAGACGCATACTCGACCATACACTAGATAAACACTTGCGGGCTCCTCTGATCTGGGGTCAGCAGAACGCGAGGCCCTCCGCGACAACATACACACAGAGTCAAGGGACAAACAGCCATGCCCAAGGCGGGACTCGAACCCGCAACCCTTCGGACCGAAGCGCTTAGTCGGTACTCGCTCTTAGCCACCTCAGCCATTCAGGTCGGCCGAGAAGAAGACATACTGAAATAATAAACAATGAAATACTAAGAGAATAGCTCTAGAGAAGCGCGCCACGTGGACAGGCAGTGATGAAACCCTTCTTTGCCCTCCGCTGAGCTGGCTCGCGGCCCCACAAGTGAACTGTGTGCTCGTTGTGCTAAACAGTGATCCTATGGTCATTGTTTGAACAGACCTGAATTAACGGATACGTGGAGATTCTCCTAGGTACGAATTCATTATAAATGTATGTCTCAACGTCTACATTTTCGGGATTATCGAGCTCTTGTCCGTCACTCCCTGTAGTGTGTCGGTCATAACCTGTAAACGATTATGTACTGGAATTCCATACCGCAATTTGCCATTCTGTTATATGGTAATAGTATTCTATACGTTCAACTAATGAAGTATAAGCCTTTGCTAGACCAATTTTTGTGAAGGAGGTTCAAGCAGACTAGTTCTTTCTTGTTACGTCCGTCCAAGCAATAGGCTTACGTCGCATTAGAAATTAGCCTAACGTCGCATGTAAAATCAACTCCAATTGGAATATCAATGCACATGGCAGCATTCAAGAACGTCATTTTGGAAATGAACAGATTTTTTCACATCTTTGACACACTGGGTTCTGAATTTCAATGGCCGCCGCCGGCACGAAGTATAACATGAAATGCCCTAAAATTAGGTTTAAAGTATATGGACGGCTGAAGTGTGACGAAATCAATGTCCTAACGATAAGATCTTATTCAACACTTATCCCGCTCTCCCGCCCCTTAGTTCGCCTGTTCATCTGTTTTGCTCCAGCTTCCCCAAAGCAGTTACCAGTCTTTTTCCCCTGCCCGCCACTGCTGTCCGTCCCGCCTTGCCCCGCCCCCCTGGCCTCGCCCCGCCTCCTTGCGTCGTCTCGGGCTGCCCTTCCTCTGCTCTCCCCATTCCGCCCCGCCTCGCCCCGAACCTCTCTCCCCGCTCCATATTAAGTGGCTTGGCGAAGGAGCGAGCTGATGGCCCGAGTCTCTCAACATAATGCGAAGGCAATTACGACATGCAACACCGACATTTTCTCGACACTCGCCATACATTTACCCCGTCTTGTTAATGCTCGACGCACCGCGCGAGCAGCCTCATGGAGCCGAGCCCAGCGCGCTACTCGACGGCCTCCCACCCCGCCCCCGCTCCCGATCCTCCCCGCCGCTGTTTGTTACTCGTGAAGAGCCTGCCGTCCGCATTCGTGCAGACTGAACGACCATTTTATATAAAAGTGGACCTACGTTCTCGTCGGCCGCGATGCTCCAGTTCTTGTGGGAACACCGAAGTTGAGCAGTTTGAATGCGGATATTCTCCAGGGTGATCGTTCGTCGAGGAAAACCAGATCATTACGTTCAGTGATTCGTAAAAAGGAATGCAGCGAGTCGTTTTTTGTTGAAGTGGATAACAGTGATTCAAGTAAGCAAGAGTATCTTTCCATTTGAAGAAGTGGCCTTGGGAGTCTCCGGTTCCAGTTTGACGCAAAGGAAAAAAAACATTCTATTTCCGAAGAATACTCATGTCATAAAAATACGATAGAAATTTCTATAATTCGGTAAATACAATTAAATTTGTGGCGGATAAACAAACTCTCTTGAATTTTGCTGTAAATATATTAATTTTAATGCCTTTACTATGATCAGAGAATGGAAAACGTGGATACCTAAAAAATTTATAAATTGTGCCTAATAACAAATAATTTTATATGACAAATGTGTACATCTGTTTTAAAGAAAGGGTAAAAAATGTAAAGAAACTGATAATTAAATACAAACGTCTTCATATATGTGAATAAACAATGTCCCCTTAACACAAGATGCAGTTTATGCGACAGTCGGGTAACGGAGGTTGCGTTCAAACATGACTTCCAAGAATTCTAGAAAACCTTTCCACGTCTCTCGATCCATTGACCGTTTCCAGTTAGTAGAGTTCCCCATTTTCCTCTTGTCTCCATTTCCAGATATTCCTGTCTAGTTAAGTTTGCTCTGATCTCCTGCAGTACAACAAACACTCTTTCCCGCTTCCTGAGTTGCCACAAAGCACTTCAAGAGAGCCACTTAATAAATTCCGTAATGAATCCTAAGAATTTAGTTTTCATTTCTCTGATAAACATTCGTTATACCGTCGAAGAGTGCTACGTGTGCGATTTTGACGTTTTATATCAAATTATATCTTAAGAGTGATCATCTTTATTTTTAAATTAACCAACACTGACGATATGCAATTTTATCTTTATTAATTAACCGACGTGTTTTCCTACAGCTTGCGGCTCGAGTTCATAAAAACATTTATAATTTTTCTCTATGATGTAGCCGTGTAGTAACATTAAGTTGAGTTTATATTTAATATGCGAATAAGACAGTTAATAGATTTATGAAGGCGTGTGTGACATACATTCACATCCCGAAACGAATTGTTTTTCCTTGCCGACGGACGAGAGAAGCAATCTTCTTTCTGATGTATCGAAATCGTGGAGAAGCTTTTCGCTGACGAAACAAAAAATTGACTGTAACAAACTATTCGGTGAAGATTTGACGGCTGTAAAGCGTTCAGTGTTCTTGGCTCAATTCAGAATTTCAAACTGCGAAAAATATGAAATAGTTTCCAGCTTTATAATTTCACTCTTCTTAAATAACCCATCTTCCACGCAACTGCGTTTCCATTTCGTCCGAACAGTCGCCCGAGACAGAGTCCTCGGAGAGGTCACTTCGGGTTTACGCAGCGGCCTGGGCATCTCCACGGCCGCGGTGCTGTGAGGACGCTCCCGGTCCTCATCTTCATCCCCGCCCCCATCCCCATTCCTATCGTCTCGTCCTCCTCTGCCTCGGCCTCATCCTCCCGCTGCGAACCCTCCTCTGCGGTGGCCGGCGGCGCCATACGGAGCGCGCTTGTTAGCCGGGGACGTGGGGAGAGCGGGGAGAGCGGGGAGAGCGGGGAGAGCGGGGATGGAGCGGAGACGGGCAGAGACGGGGCGCCGGTCGGCAGCCGGCCATAAATCGCGGGCGAGCGCGGGCGCCGTGACCGCTGCCTCCGCCTCCCTCGCCGCCGCGCCGCCGTCGCCTCACAGGTGAGCCTCCCCCACCGCTCACTCCCTTGTATCGTGGCACGGCGGCGGCGCCATGGCCGCACGTTGTATCCAAATACCGAAAACGGGGCCAAACCGCTGCTGACATCGAATTAAATACCGGTAGCGGTAGCTCAGTGCATCAACTGATGTCACTGCAGCTCCTCTAACCGGGAGGTCCTAGGTTCGAGTCCTGACGGCGGCAGGATTGTCGACACTAGCTTTTCAGCTAGGTCGAATTCAGCTGCTGTCTGGAGGAGAATTGTAGCGGCCGGCTGCTCTGATCGGTAGTTTCCCGTGGTTTCTCCGATCAACACCAGGCGAATACCGGAGCAGTACCGTACCAAACGGGCCACGGACCGCGCGCGATCTGTCCTTCCTCTTCCTGGTCCTATCCTCTCCCCTTACACACACACTTACACTAACATGCACTACACTACCACATATTCCGGGAGACTGGTCGGGAGCTTAGAGCTTGTCCCGACTGGGGCGATGCCCCGTTGGTGGGAGAGTCCTGGTTAGGAGGGGAAACCCCACTAGCCGACGGTAGGTCGGCGCCGGATCCCGCCATCCAGCGGGGGAAGATCACTGCCAGATTCCCGAGAAAAATAACACGCACTACACTAACGGGACTAATGACCGAAGTAGTTGACGCGCCCGGACACACGAAAAATTCAATCAATCAATCAATCGAATTAAATCGCCAAGATCTGTGTGGTGAAGGTTCAGATAGATGATTACAAATGTGATATTATAAGCTTGTTAAAACTTCGAAAAACAACGGGGTTGGTCCAATACTGTGATCGAAAGTGTTAAAAGATGTATATCTCGGGGACACACGTAGCTATCTGCAGCTAAGCTTTTCTGTGTTATAGAGCTAAATATGAGTAAATGAAAGGTACGTAATACAGATATCAACTTTCAGACTTTGTATCTTAATATAACTTATAAATTATTGCTAATTTCTACTTTACTTCATTTAACATTTTCGAGAAACAGAAAAATCTTCATCGTTTCCATGGAAAATATATTTTATATCCATCACGAATTCGAAATCAGTAATCGAAAAATTCAGATAAAACAAATTTTCGACACTTATCTGAAAATACGGAATACCACTGCTTTCTTTCTTCTCAGACGCACTTCTTATACTATAGTGGCATCAACAGCGTACGTCACTTTAACGCAGATGAAGTAGCTAAGTTTTGCTACTTCACAACTGATGTACCAAATATTCTTATACCAAATCAGAATCTCAAATTTCCCCCACGAAACTATTATTTGTAATGTTACGACCTCGTATCCACAAATTAGTCCCACCGTGGCCTCCTCCGCCATTTCCGTCACCTCCGGCTGCACACCGCCACCGCCTGCGCTTCCACCTCGGCCGCCGCTGTTGCTGCTGCTGCCGCCGGCGCCGTTGCGTTGCGTGCGACACGCGCGCCGCGTGTGCCCAGCACGCGAGCGCCGCCGACACCTGCACGCGGCCCCGCCTCCCCCACCCCCACCCCCACTCCCACCCCCGCGCCAGACATGCCCAGCTCTCGCTGCAGCAGCTCGTTGCCCGGCGACCGGAGGCTCGGCGGGGAAGAACACGGCGCTGCGTTAGGCTGCGCGAGGCCTCCCCGGGAGATGCCGCGCAAGGGCCTTCCGGCTGCCGGGCTGGTCCCCACAGCTCGGATGCGGGGTCGACCTCCGGTCAAGCGGTGTGGAATTGGTAGTGGACAGAGTGGGTTCGTGGCAGGTCCTTAACTCCAAATAAAGAAAAATAAATAAATAATAAATAAATAATAAATAAATAGAATAAATAGAATAAATAGAATAAATAAAATAAATAAAATAAATAAAATAAATAAAATAAATAAAATAAATAAAATAAATAAAATAAATAAAATAAATAAAATAAATAAAATAAATAAAATAAATAAAAAAGAGAAAGAAAGAAAGAAAGAAAGGAAATGTCACACTAGCCATCTAACGTCCTCTACTCCAGATTATATACTCGATTTTAAGACCAAAATCGAACGTATAATCTTGAGTAGAACAAGTTGGCTGGCTAGTGTGACATTTTCTTTCATTCTTTCCCTTTTTTATTTATTTTATCAAGACGACAATGGACCTAACGCATATCATATGATATAATTGTATCGTGTGTAGAACTCCAAGGTACCATTCAGATTTGCTCGACAAAATTTGCACGGTAGCGTCAATATCCAAATAAAATTGGTGTGATCGAAGAAATAGTTCTCTGGTGATATTATCAAGTCCAAACCAAGAATGACGATTGTTTAATTCGGGCACGTCAACTATGATAATTAGTTCCGTTAGTTTACTGTAATTTTTTATCACGGGATGTACCGGTGTTCTTCTCCCGCTGGATGGTGTGATCCGGCACAGACCTACAGAACGGTTAGCGAGATTATCTCCAACAAGGTATTTTCTACCAGCGGAGCACTATTCCAGATAGGACAAGCTCTTATCTCTGGTCTCAATTAGTCATACTATTACAACCCTGCTTCCTTCATTGTCTTAAAATATAATATTATATGATTGGATACAAATGAATGATTTTACATAATGTTTTCTGGAAGTTAGTTTTCTCATACACCAGAAAATGTGGTAAGGTATACACATGACTACACGCCACCGTGTAAATACGACGTTTTCGCATTAAGATAGCCAACGAAGTTGGTGGACTCTTTCTGTTATCATGAACAACAGAGATAAACAAATAATGGTACGTTATAATTTAAACGATCGTAAAAACAACTATTCATATTTCGCGAGGAAAATGAATGATTCTTGCACGATCCTTATGTTTTTACCCTCGAACTAAAAACCCGGTCTCCGCACAAAAATTTCAATCTCTATGGTGCAAAAAACAATTTCACGCACATAATATAAAATAATATTATATAATTAAAATAAATAGTTTCATATTCTTGCGACCTTCTTTCCTTGACTTGGCTTCCTTGAGTCTACTAGAAATTTCTTTCTTTTTTCCTTGTTTCGTTTTCTCCTATATTTTTGTTTCATTCTTTTCGGCGTCCTATCTTTCATTCATTTCACAGTTTTCTTATTTTTCTCGTTTGTTTTTGCATTGCTCTCTTTCTTGTTTTGTCTTTATTGTTTCTAATTTTATTTATTCTTCTAGAAAATACTATTTTTCAGAAAAGTTTATGCTAGGTTTATTGTTGATCACGTTGAATACCATTTTTGTTATTTTTTATCCACGCTTTGTATAAGTTTATAGAATACTTCATTTCTCTTTCCATTTATCCTTTCTATTTATCCATTTATTCTTTCACAAATTTCTTTGTTATTTCTAAATTTAGATTTCCAGCGGTAGCACTTCAATTCTGAAATTTTCGTTTTTCTTTCCCTTCTTTTAATTCATTTTACCCATTATTTTTCCTTTTCTATTTCATAATTCCTACCGGGTATTTGATTAATTATATTCATATTCTGAACTGTATTTGCGCTCTTTTGTAATATTTTAATACAAACAATATTTTAATAATACAGGTCGGGCCCAATATGCATCTGTCTCCTTTCCCGTGTGTTCACAATATGACGGAACTCTACATTACTGCAACACATTTATACTATTTTGTACTACAGTTTATATCGATGATTACCCAATCGTGTAAACTGATTCGTAGTATCATCAACCCATTTAGAACATTGTAAATGGCATGCTCACATGTGTGGAGATAATAGGTGAAGCAATTTACAGGCGTCTCAATTACACAGTTAGGCCACAAGCGTGGAACGTGATTTTCATCGACCGATCGAAATTACTCCGCATACATCGTTTACTTATCCCAAGTATTGGAGTATTTGAATGTGCTTTTACACGACGGGTTACACAAAAAAGTTAATGGACAATGTATTTTACAAACAGGAGTATTTGTTTTAATTACCATTATGAAATAATGGTGCAGGGTTTAATGTATACTCTTTCTCAAGGCACTATTAAATGAAAACCAACTTTTCTCTCAACGAGAATTCATTTCAACTAATTTGTTTTAGAAGTTAGTGTTAACACTTTTTTCTGTAAAAAGGTATTTCATAGTAAATATTTGAAAATATACACTGCCTGACAAAACTCGTGTGCTACCAAATCACATACTTTCTCGCATTATTTCGGAATGCTCAGCAATATTACACTACTACATAAACCAGCTAAAGTGTTTGCAACCAACAATTATTTTTCCGCTCCGAGACCCGAGCTCAGATCCTCAGAGTTAACTTGCCGGAACTCATACCACTACGAAAGACAAACGCCATATTGGCCGCACTCGGGTAGAGGCATTAAGAGGCAGATGCTCGATTCATGTGAAAAAAACTCAACAATCAAAATATCCGTGAGAAACTCCCAAAGCCTCCAGTCCGTTCAGATAGATCAGGGAATATCAGTTTTGTAGAAAATTGTTCACAGACGGACTGACAGCTGTTAGGAGAATTGATTGATTGACTGAAAATTATTCCGGGCGCTTCAACTGTTAAGGGCATGATTTCCGTAAGTATAGTACATGTGTTTTGCTCGGGACGTAGCGGTGAACCCCCCGATCCCCCGGATGGCTAAATCCGGCACCGACTTACCGTAGGCTAGCCGGGTTTTCCCAACTAGGTACCTCCCACCAGGGGGTATCGCCTCAGCCGGGACAAGCTCTAAGCTCCCCAATGTCTCCCGGCTTGTGTGGTGGTGTCATGCATGTAAGTGTAAGTGTGTGTGAGTAAAGTATAGGAGAGGACAAGGAATGGGAAGAAAAAATGGCGCGCGGTCCGTGACCGGTTTGGGAGAGTACTGCTCTGGCACTCGCATATGCTGATCAGAGAAACCACGGAAAACTACCGATCAAAGCAGCCGGTCGCTAGAATTCTCCTCCTCATAGCAAAAGAACACAAACTAGCTCTCTGGCTAGTGTCGACAATACTGCCATCGTCAGGACTCGAACCTAGGACCTTCCAGTAAGTAGCACTACAATGACATCAGCTGCTACCCCCCTCCGGTCAGCCGTTAAGGATATCTAAGTCGGTCCCATGGGTAGTGTATACAGGATGAGTCACGTAACTTTAGTACCTACTGCAGTTTTTGAAAGGTTGAAGTTTTTGCAATGCAGTTTTCACGGAAGTGCATAAGGGAATTGATACATGAATTCATTTTTATTTTATCAATTATATTTTACGAGATAGAGGTAAATTTTTTAAAATGAAAATATACATTTTTTTGTATCATGGCAAGCACAAAAAGACGAATCCAATGATATACATAGTCGTATATTAGATAAGCATTTTTGAGTAATTTTGATATATGTTCCACTCCTGTTTAGCGGATATTTTGTACGAATACAGTCCAACTTTCTCTTCTTAGGAAGTATTCGTAAGGCGAGAAAGTAATACGTGACGCACACAGAAGAGGTGGTCCAATATCATCCCATTTTGGCAAACATGCATACGATTGATGTGTGAGAAAATTGTTAGATTCATAGGTATCTGTAATGTGTAGAACGCCCACCAGTGTACATTCGTGGTCTCTCTCTGTTACGCAGTTGTTATCACTCAACTGCTGTGAGTCATACAGTGAAGAACGATGAAGCTCAATACGAAGCACCCCGGATGACGTACAGGTGCGTTCGATACCCTATTCACCAATTGAGTGCATTTGACGGAGGCCGCATTGTGGAACTTCACGAGGCTGGTTGGTCGTATCGTGCAAATTCCAGGCATGTGGGACATTCAGATGTCACCGTAGGAATGTTGTAATCAATGGGTACATCAGGGTACTCATACACAACGTGCAGGCTAAGATCGACCAAGGACCACCACCCCGATGGAGGATCGTCGCATGGTTCTCCAAGCAATTGCAGAATTCCATGACGTCTGCACCCGCCATCCGCGAACATGTACTGGCGACTCTACAACCACCTGTGAGTTCCCGTAAAGTGGCTCGACGACTCGTATCTGCCGCATTGGTGACCCACGGTCCCATGCGTTGATTGTCACTGCCACCAGATTCTCGACGCCGGCGTTTGGATTGGTGCCGTGCTTGGGAGTCATGAACTGGGGACGAATGGCGTCGCATCGCGTTCAGTGACGTGTCCCTCTTCGCCATATCCTCCGATGACCATCGTGTTCGTGTGTGGGGGCGTGAAGGGTAGACGGCACATTCTGGCCATATTGTGGAGAGGCACAAAGACGTAACCCCGAGCATCAAAATGTGGGGAGTCAACGGATATGCGTTCAAATAATCTCTAATAATACTTCGGAAGAACATAACGACAAAGCGATACGTTAGAGACATTCTGCATCCGCAAGTCCTCCCAGTTATGGCACAGCACCCTGGGACAGTGTTCAAAGAAGATAATGCATGCCCAAACACAGTACGTGTGTCTATGGACTGCCTGGACAAAAAATAATCGTATGTTGAGGTCCTCCCGTAGCCAGCAAGACCCCCGCACCTCTTCATCATTGAACACGTGTGGGATGACATTGGAAGGGGACTCCTTCGCAATATCAACCTGCAGGAACAGCTCCAATTGTGAATGTCTCAAGAGAGGATCCGAAGGCTATTTGACATCGTTCCGAACTGCATAAGAGCATGCAATGCAGCCAAAGGAAGTGCAATAAGCTACTGACTTGGCGCCAAATTTCCACCTGTAACTGCCAACACCACTGTCCCTTTCAACCCATGTTGTCATAATTTCAATAAAGTCACATGGTCTTTCGGGGTATGTCGTTTCATTCAGTTCCAACAACTCCTTCTGGGTGTATCAACCTTAATCATAATCGTAAATCGCAATAATCGTAAAGTATACGACCACATTATGTCCATACTTTGTGGAGAATATTTTTTAATGGATAATGACAGAGAAGTAAGGAATCTGGTAAGAGATGAAACTCTCTTCAACCAATACTTCTCGCGAATTGCGTTTGATCTCACGAAGGAACTAAAATCACAAAATTCCACACATTACGTGTCCCAAAAAATTCCAACATGATGTTGGTTTCCGAAAGTTCTACTAATAAAATCCCTCAGAATTGTCATTAAAATAAAAAAAATCGGTTGGTTTATGAAATTTTCCGGATTGTTTATTAGAAATATTTGCACTTGATTTTATTTATCTGTTAACTAACATTTTTAGTTTTGCAATGTTGTTAGGAATATTTCCAGGTATTTACAGATCAGCAAAAATTAAACTTGTTACAAAAGGCAACAAAAAATAAATTCAAAATTATGTCCTCTTCGTACTCTTCGTACATTTCCTTATCCTTGTCCTCGTTTGCCTTTGTTCTCCACTGCCCTCATTCATTCTTCCTCTTATATTTAATTCATATAAAAAGCAAATTTTTATAACTAAGGTGTACATTTCGATCTAAAATACAAAATGGACTGTTTTTGGACAAGTTGAAATCCCAAACAAAGTGATTTAAATCACATCGAGCTGTCAGACGATGCTCATAGAAAGCTCCAAAATTATGATCTTGCTATTTGTGTTGCTCTTTGGTAACTATTCATCTTGGTCACTTTGGTTTCCCTATTCATTTTCTATAGGTACTAGACATGTTGAAAGTTGAAGTACACGTTGCTCCCAAAGGCGAAGCACTCGCCTGATAGCTTAAGTCAAATTCTCTGTATTTGAATTTCTTAGTTATTTATTGTATCTTTATAAAACAGAAGTGTATTTATAAGAAAAATGTCTGAATCCTAAAACATTTCAAATCTCGTCAAGAATGTAGCTACCGAATAATCAATTCTTCAAATACAAAACCTGTAGGTGATGGAAAATTCAAATAACATTTTCAGAATCATAACTAATTACACCAGAATCACAGTTTTGTGAACTACAAAGTGTTCACTGGCGTGTATTAATGAACTCAAAATTAACTTTAGATAAGAGAACTTATGAAATTATCCGTGTGAAATCATCCCGCAAACATGCCTAAACGCAGAGGAAAAATTCAGAGATGAAAAATATGTTATTTAAACAGCCAAACAAATATATTCAGCGAGTTGCCGTTTGCTTCATGAGATTCACAACTGGAATCATATTGGACTTCCAGTAATTGGAGGGATAAGTGGCATTTGCTTTGAGAGGTTGACGCAATTGATAATAAAATAGCAGAGTTGAAATATTGCTTTGACCTCACTTCCACCATAAAACCACGCGGAAAGCTAAATGTCACGGAAAATTGCCAATAAAAGAGACTTGCATACATAATAACGTCCCATTTACATGTTTACACACTCATTTTTTTCATTTTGCAAAGAATTCTCATAAAACATTAGTAAACATTAAAATATGCCTCACCACACTAAATTAAATATTAATAATTTTGTAACATACTGAAACGCTCATTCAAACGTGTTTTTGATTTTTGTTCGAGAGGTAGTTATTAGCCAAGTTTGCATTTCCAGTCAGCTGCATGCATATTGGTGAAACAACATTTTATATCGATATTAGTTTCTAATATTATATACCAATATCATTTTACCCCTGAAAAATTATTACAAAATTTGTAATCATCCTATTCGACTTGATAATACAATCAAGCAAAATACGCAGTGAATTATTTATATATAATAGGTATGCTGACATGATACGAAATGAATATGTATTTTATATGATCATTTGTTTTATTCACTTTTTTGACAGTATTTTAATGCATTAAATATGACAACAAAACTGTGCGAAAATATATTTCTTCGTCACAGTAGATTAACCTTTCCAATTGACATAATAACGACAACAACAACAACAACAACAACAACAACAACAACAACAAAAAGACTTATTAATCTCCTACGTGTGCTTGGTGTTGTTTCTGCTATATGTATTTATTTTAGATAAGTGTCATATTTTTCATCGCATTTTCTTTCCAAATATAGTACTTGTGATTGCAGGTGTACTGCAGTACGTTCTGAAAAAAATTACCTTCTGAACATTTTCTAACGGGTGAAATAACACGAAATATGTGTACATAACAAGTATTGCTCTAGAATAATACAAACGAACCAAAACCGGATCGATGAAGACACAAATACAATAAAACAATCGTTCAAATAAAATGAACATTTAATTTAACTTACGTTTAAAACACTCATAGCATTAAAAAAATCTTATTACTGCTAGAGGATGACCATTTCTTGAAAGTAAAAGTTTCATCTACTTTCAAAAATTGGAGATAAAAACCTTACCATTAGTACATACCATTTTGCATAACATTTATTTTCGTTACAACGTCTCAGTTCATGAGTCGGCACCATTCTCCTTACACTTTTCTTGGATAATTCTACGAACATTTCAATCGGAATATCCTTGGTGGAATATCCTGGGTTGAGTTTGATACATAATCGATGTAACACCTGTAAGATTTCGAGTTCATTTATTTATTTATTTTTATTTATTTATTTATTTTACGTCAAAAAACAGTTAAAAAACTGCGTATGACGGGCTATGGGGAAAAGTGAATTCTGTGCACATTTTCAAAATTCTGTGATCCCTACACTAAATCATATACTACTTAAGTTTTGAATTTTGAAAGGGAGAAAAAAAAACAAAAAAACTCCCATGTAATAAAATCGATTTTCAAGGATAAATAAGCAATAAATTTTGAATTTTGAAAGGGAGAAAAAAAAACAAAAAAACTCCCATGTAATAAAATCTATTTTCAAGGATAAATAAGCAATAAATTTTGGCTCTCATTACTTCCTGCCGCGACAACGTGGAAACGATAATTTGAATAATTGTATTTCCCACTGAATTCTAGAAGACGTGCACAGAAAATGAAGTTACATTTATGTCCAGAAGCAAAACAAGGGGCCATCTCAGCATTTGCTCAATGGATCAGGGAAACTGGACGAAAAACCTGATCGAGATGGGGGTCATTGACCCGGAAGCTGTGTTACAATAGTTGTTACAGGTTGTTTATACTCATTTATACAGTCCAAATGGTAATTAATGCATTATGTATCATTGTTGAAATTAATGTTACTTTTCTTGTGATGCTCAGTATAGTCTCTAATTGTATAGAAACAGTTATGCAGCAGAAACGATTTCACTTGTGATTTAAACTTTTCTATTGAATTTAATCGTTTAATGTCATCTGGCAAAGTGTTGTAAAATAATGTACATGTATTGTATGTGAATTTTTTGTAATGAGCTGTTGATACTGTCACCTGATGAATATGATTTCTACGTCGAGTGTTATAGTAATAGACTTCGGCATTTTCTGAAAAATATATTCCCGCCCTTAAGCAAGTCATTTTTTACAAAAACCACTGATTCGTAAATAAAAGACACGGTAATGGTAGAATTCCTAGATTAATGAAGAGAGGCTTACATGAATCACGTGGGTGGGATTTGGTTATTATTCGTACAATTCGTTTTTGTAATCTAAAAGTCTGGGAGCTATAAGATGTATTTCCCAGAATATTATGCCATATCTCAGGCGGGAATGAACATTCGCGAAGTATACACAACGAGCAGTATGAAGGCTGACTGAATTTGCAAGAATTCTGAACGCGTAGCATAATGAACTTAATTTTGTGTTCAATTCATTTAAATGGACGTTCCATTTAAGGTTTGACTGAATTGAGAGACCTAAAAATTTTGTTGCCTTAACATCAGTCAATGGTACACTGTTCATTTTCAATGGAGCACAGAATTGTTTATTTGAAATGGAAAACTGCATTAAAACCGTTTTCTTTTCGTTTACTATTAATTTGTTATTTCGGAACCAATTTGAAACATCTGATATTGTACTATTTACGGTTTCTTTATTGCAAAGGATGTTCGTATCATCCGCAAAGAGAACCGTTCTTCCGTTTCGAATCGTCGAGGGCATATCGTTTACGTAAAGTAGGAACAGAATAGGCCTAAAATCGATCCTTGAGGAACTCCACATGCAACGGGCAAAGAGTCGGAAAGGTGCGTACGTAATGTTCCATCATTCCAGTAAGGTATTTCAACTTTCTGAGATCGTTGTTTAAGGTACGAACATAACCAATCTAGAGCAATACCACGGATTCCATATGAAGGTAATTTTGAAAGTAAAATGTCATGATCAATGATGTCAAAAGCTTTTGAGAGATCTAAAACTAATCCAATAGGTGCCTCGTTTTGATCTAATGATGAGGCGACATCTTTAAGAAAAGAAAATATAGCTGTTTCCGTTGATTTTGATTTTCTAAATCCATGTTGGCAATCTGAAAGCGCGTCGTGTTTAGTGAGAAAGGTTTCCATTCGTACGTAAAAAAGTCTCTCTAATATTTTTGAAAAAACTGATAGAAGAGAGATGGGCCGATAATTTTGAATTTCATTTTTGTTGCCTTTTTTGAAGAGCATTTGTCGTGTTTATATTTGTATGTAAATATCGGTTAAACAGTTTTTTCCAATCAATTTTCGAATGTCTAAACTGAAGGAATTGGTTTTAATTTTTTTTCACTATTGTCCACATTGTTCAAAAATCTGAAAAAAATATATGTTACGGAATGTTATAAGATCCATTTGGAGGGGGGAAATTGAGAGGTTACTTCAACGTTATCACGTCAAAAAGGAATTTCAAAAATTTATTTATTTATTTTTCTATATGAATTTGGTGTCAAAATTCGTTGACAAAAATACCTTCAAATTGTTTTCCCGTCTCTGTATTTTTTTCAGCCTGATACACGCAATAGGTGCTGAGAAAAAACAACATGCAAAACACGTTTCTCGTATCTCTACAACCGGTTGCACTAGGAGGCTAACTTTTTGTGAATTTGCGTCATTTTCTATTCTCGTTCATATGAGCATCGCAATTATCGATTTGGTTTGTGAGCACTATTCGCCGCCTTTTTCGGCTATACCCTTTCGGGGCTGGTACTGGGCTAGTCGAATGCTTGGTTGCTTCATAATTGTTCCTGCGCACGAGTGCATGCACCATGAATCCACGGCCTAACGGGCACCATTTCAGTTAACCATGTACAGGAGCCCTCACACGTCTCCATCATTGCACCCACCTTGACGCAAAAGATTAATTAATTGATTGATTGTCAGTGATTCCGAGCGCGTCAACTACTGAAGACATTACACCCGTAAGTTTATGCATGTTCTTCTCATCGGGAGATGGTGGTGGTGGTGGTGGTGGTGATCGTCCCCCGCTGATGAAAGAACGATCGCGCGCGGTCCATTTCTTGCGGTATTGCTCCGACATTCGACTAGTCTTCACCAAAGAAACAATGGAAAACCACCGATCATAGCAGCTGGTTGCTAGAATTCTCCTCCAGACAGCAACTGAATTCGACCTAGCTGACAAGCTCGTGTCGAAAATCCTGCCACCGTCGGGACTCGAATCTACGACCTCCCGGACTACAGTGACATCAGTTGATGCCCTGAGCCATTTCTCCCGGTTTGTCACGAAAGACGTAATTCAGCGTGCACCTAATTGATCTGAAGGGAATTTCATGGGAAGGGCCCGGATGTCAATCAATTAAATCAGTCTTTTGTGTATATTTTAATTTCTGGGAAAATCAGGTTCTTTGATTTTAAGGCAAATATACAAGAAACTGAAATTTATTACGTCATGAACGACAATTTTTATTGAAATTATTGTCACTTTTTACGTATTACTCCTATCAACGTTTCGTTATCTGTCGTAGGTCGTATTTGACCATATTATGCGTTTTGTTTGGGTACCTTATGACAATATTGCTATAAATTGTTTCGCTTTGCTTATTGTCTTCCAAATATTTAAAGTTTAAATTAATATTCTTATTAACAAAAATTAAATTTAAAAAGATGTATGTCCAAATTGTTTTACGAATATTGTTATTAATCAATTCTTCAGTTTCAAACATTGTGTAATTAATATCATTTGTTTTTATATGTTTTATTAGATTCTGATTTTGAAGCCCACGACCTTCGAAACGTTGATCGGTGCAATATGTAAAAAGGGACAACAATTACAATACAAATCTTAATGCAAATACATTAAGATCTGTAAAAAATGACAGAAATTACAATATAAATCTTATTAAAATGCATTAAGATATGTAAAAAATGACAGAAATTACAATACAAATATTAATACAAAATATTAATTTCAAAAAGTAAAGGAAAAGTTTAATAAAGTTTAACTGAATCGCGCATAAGATTTTTGATGTATTTGTTTTCCGCGCACATCGGTGCGAGAGTGCCAGGCGTTCGTTGTGTATAAAATTATAACTGTTGTAGCTAGATAGGATGTTCTCATCACGACGGTCATCCAAAGATGCCATGGATATTGTTGCAAATATTTCGTCCAGGTCACATTGCAATCTTCTTCAGGGCATATGCCTCAACACGTCCATCCAACAGAGGACATTCTCCTCGCTATGGCAGGCGGCCTATCTTGCTCACAGGTGGCCCCAGTGTTTCGCAACGGGTCCGGGCGCCTGCGCATCCTCTTCTCATCCACAACTCCCAACTCCCCCCCCCGCCAACGTCAAAGAGACCGGGGGGGGGGGCGGGCGACGGGTGAGCAAGGAAGGGGGGGGTCACAGGTGAGCCTCCAACCTCACCTCACTCCCTAGGCCCTCCCTGTCCGCCACGCCACGCCACGCCCCGCCCCGCCTCGCACCGCACCGCCCCGCACCGCACCACCCCGCACCGAATCGCACCGCCCGCACCGCACCGCCCCGCACCGCACAGCCCCGCCCCGCCCCGCACCGCCCCGCCCCGCACCGCCCTGCACCGCACCGCCCCGCATCGCCCCGCACCGCCCCGCACCGCCCCGCACCGCCCCGCACCGCCCCGCAGCGCACCTGGCCCGCCCGGCCCCTCTGCTTCCCCTCACCCCCTATTCTTCTCCTGTCCAATACCCCTCCCCACCCTTCCCTTCCTGTCCATCCCATCCCTCCCCGCCCGTCCCTTCCCGTCCATCCCTTCCAGTCCAACTCTTCCCCGCCCCACCCTTCCCCGCGCCTCCGCACGCTCTCGCCGCGATGCTCATTAATATGCATTGCTTCGGAATCGAATTACATCTCTTTTGCCGTGACCCGAATTCGGGGGGAGGGGCCACCGCGGGCGGCGGCGAAGATCAAACGGAGGCTGGCAGCGACTGCGGATGACGACCGGCTATCGATCGCCGTGGCGCTGCCGCACGTATCGATTCTTTGACAGGCGATGCACCTCGTCATCGACGGATGCCGACGCCGCCGCTGCGATCCATTGTGCAGGCACTAGCCAACACGCTTGTTAGGCGCGACAAAGTACCTATTATCCTCACTCTCCCCGCCTCGACACTAACTGCTCTCCACCGGGCGCTCCTGATAATCTGCGCGCGTGCACGGGCGCCGGAAGCGGGCCCTCCGCCTGCAAGGCTCCACTTGGCCTCCTCCCCGCTCTCGCGCTATCCACGGTCCTCGCTCACTCGGCGTTCGGCCGGTGGTGTGGCTGGGAAGTGAAATTGAACATGGCGTAGTGTAAAGATTGAGTAGTTTAAATGAAATGTTCACTTCATGCCGACGATAGAACCGGCTGGAATGGCTCAGGGTCACAGCTACTTCCACTTCAGCGTCTCTGACGGGCAACCACGGCTCTCTTCACCGCTAGGAAATGAATCGCGAGCGTTCTTTGTTTATCATCCGTGTCCGCTCCTCTCTCGTTACACATGTACACATTGACTTACGTGTGCTACAGAATCATGTCGGGAGAGCAGTAGGGAGCATAGGGCTTGCCCGGGCTAGGTTGATGTTCCGTTGGCGGAGATGCCGGAGTAGAGAAAGCACCGAAAGGCAACGTGTAGGATAGTGACGGATCTCACGTTCTTGATTGATTGATTGATTGATTGATTTTTCGTGTTTCCGCTCGTGTCAACTGCTTCGGTCATTAGTCCCGTTAGTGTAGTGCATATTTTTTCTCGGGAGATGGCGGTGATCTTCCCCCGCTGGATGGCGAGATCCGGCGCCGACCTACCGTCGGCTAGTGGGATTTCCCCCTAACCAGGACTCTCCCACCAACGGGGCACCGCCCCAGTCGGGACAAGCCCTAAGCTCCCGACCGGTCTCCCGGAATATGTGGTAGTGTAGTGCATGTTAGTGTAAGTGTGTGTAAGGGGAGAGGATAGGACAAGGAAGAGGAAGGACAGATCGCGCGCGGTCCGTGGCCCGTTTGTTAGGGTACTGCTCCGGCATTCGCCTGGTGTTGATCGGAGAAACCACGGAAAACTACCGATCAGAGCAGGCGACCGCTAGAATTCTCCTCCAGACAGCAACTTAGTTCGACCTAGCTGAATATCTAGTGTCGAAAATCCTGCCGCCGTCAGCACTCGAACCTAGGACCTCCCGGTTAGAGGCGCTGCAGTGACATCAGTTGATGCACTGAGCTATCGCTACCGGTGATCTCACGTTCGATCGGGAGAGAAACACTGCTACCTCCCGGAATATAACATGGACTTACCTTACGGGACAAATGATCCTAACAGTTGACGCGCTCTGAAGCACGAATTCCTTCCATTTTGAAATGTAACGTTTGTTTGTTTGTTTGTGTTTGTTTCAGACGGCAAACTGCATCTCCTCCCGTCAGGAGACCTGCTGATCCACAATTTGGACTTCCCCGACCAGTTCCAGAAGTACCGCTGCCGTACCATGCACCGGCTCACCCGCGAGATGGTTGACGCGCCAGCCGTCAATGTGCGCCTGCTGGGTGAGTTAAAGGGCGCCTTCACGAATTGAACTAACGAAACATCTTATGAGTGTTAAGAAATTGTCGAATGGCCTTATTTAATAGAAAAATGCATTTTTCGATACGCCGTGCGCGAAACACGGTTTCTCGTGCTTGTTTCCCGAGTGCAAAACAGCTATTTTTTTATTCTACCTAATAGTGTGGGAAACAACGCGCAGTGCGTGATTTATTTGAGGGGGATAGTTAAAAGAAAATCAAGAAAATGTTTTTAAGATAGCGATAACTTTATTTAAACTATCTATATTCTAATGTCGATTGTAATAAAAAACGTGTTTTCAATAATAATATTTTTTTCAGCCATTTGAAGATTTAATAACAGACGATTCATCATCTTTTACGTATACTTTATAATTAATGTATTTACGATAATAGCTACTTATTTTCAACAATATTTCTAAATTTTAATATTAATACGATTTAAGCATAACCTGATAAAATCTATATAATATTTTTTTAATGTTTCTATGTTATCAAATTGAAACACTTTGAAAGTACATCAGAAATTACGTTTAAAAAGTTATATTTTTGAAATCTGTTCGGAGTTAGTAAGAAAAAATATATTCTCAAATAATATATAATATTGAAACATATTTGCAATAATTTCAAATTATGTTTTTCTATTTTGTTCACTTTCAAGTGGGCCTATGTCCTTCACCTCTCTTTAAGAAGTGTCGCCCTCCGCTTGAGTGCACACGTCGAATGTTTTTGGTAAAATCCTTGGTTCCTACGGTCCCATACATGTGATTAACAGTCTCATACTAAAGCCATTTCGGAATACCGAGAACTCTAATGCAGGGGTTACATTTGGACCCTCGAATAAATTGCAACATAATTGAAGGGGCAAATTATAAATTTATAACCGAATTCTACATATAGAATTTGAAAATATTTTACTATCATTTTCATCGTTTGTGTTAAAATGTTTTCAGTTTTGGAAGTATATCAACGGAGTACATATTCTGATCATTCTCTGTACTTGATTTTTGCGCGAGGACACATTGGTCACAATGTTTTTTCAACATTAACTATGTTGCTGTGCCTGAACGGCTGTTTTATACTTCTAGATATATAAAATTAGATCGGAACATGCTTATAAGGAGTTTCTATGAAGCGATTATGCATGACGATGGTTTCGAATTGTTTTGTAAGCACCAGATACGTTCACTATTTTCCAAGGACGAAGCTATTTCTTATTCGTGTGATACGGGTTGAAAGTCGTAATAATAAAAGTCCTAATTAACTACTAATGAAATTAACTTCTTGCCTAAACAAGGATATCGGAGAAAAGCTATAACTGGGCCTGCCGTCCCCACCCCCATTAGTAGGCTATTTAATCTCCGCTATCCTGGAGGCAGCATGTGGTAGGCTGATAGGCCAGCGTTTTGACCCTTCTATTGTAGAATTCATCAGAGCTGAAATGCAATTTATTTCCGACGTTCAGTTTATAAGCCTTGTAGAAGACTACGATAGAATGACCGAGACGTTGAGAAGCCAGCCTACAAATCGGTCTTGCTTCTTTCTCAAACAGTTGGTTGAGAGGAATCTTACCTTCTCTCTTCACAAGGAAAACAACTCGATTCACGGGATAAGTTCAGAAGTTCGCACGTTAGTGACCTTCGATATTCGTCAGTTACCTTGCGACTGCCGGCGCCCACTTTCAACTAAAAAATATCACAATACATCTAATAATAGAAATACTGCGATCATTTCGTTCGATCCTGGGACTATGGGTATAATTCTAATTGATATTATTATAGTACCGAACCGATAACGCAACAGCAGTCTCGGTATCTAAAACAAAAAAAAATAGAATAATACTGCAGTGATTTGTTATATTTTAACTTAACTTATACAATAATATAAGTTCAAAATACACATATTAAATGGGAAATAAATATATTGAAACATTTCTAAACTAAATTGATGTTAATTAAATATAAATACATTTGCAACTTATTTTGATTTCTTCATGCTTTCCTCTTTTATATTTTAAATCTTGTAATAATTCCTCTCGCTGACGGAAGTATCATTAATATTAGGCCAGGTATCCATGTTCTTCTCAAAAGTGTAACACAAACCCTTCCCTATCACAGCAAAGGTCGGTTGCACCCTCCTATGTTTGTAGGCGAGTCTAGACACAATGTTCTCTAGCCCAGTCTCGCCTCTCACATTGGTAGACTATCCAATGAATATTGCTTAAAATAGGTTCCAACGCGCGTCTGGGTTCTTTACTCAGTGAGGGATAGAATAATATAACGCTGACGCTCATCCAATATTGACACGACAATCTCCCAGAAATGTACTAAACCTTCATACCTCTTGTAATTTGTGGGTTGTAATAATTTTGTATTTTGACAAATGCATATATTACATTTCATATGATAAAAAAAGAATTAATATTAATACGCGCTGTGGACACTTACATAAAAAGAGTGACAATTAATCAATACTAGCTGCATCCAGGCAAAAATGCACGTTTTATACATATTTTTACTCGTGAATCATAGACAAAATTCTATATATTGTCGAAATTTTGTATTTCATCTTGAAATACTGGACTCCAAGCATGTATTGTATTGTATTGTATTATATTTTACTGTACCTTTTAACATATTTTCCTCTTGCGAGATTTTAGTGGAATCACTCACTGCTTTTGGCTGCATCACTTTCCCCACCGACTCGACCTCCAGGTGGTGCGACCATGGTACTTTCCAAGATCCCCCACGCCATTACCGGATGTGGCCCGCGGGTCTTTATAGTCACTGTGTCACTTGTTATACCTTACAAGAGTGTCCCGTCGTCTTGATCCGATATTAGTGGAAAGGGTGACACATGTTGCAACTACGTAACGTGGCCCGGAGGCTCTTATAGAGCACAATCTTGCGAAACAGGCCGCACTGTAGCCAGGAGGAGACTGGCAGGAAGGAAAGGCAACATGTGCAACGTGTACATTAGTGTGGCCTTTAGCTTAGGGTGATTTTCCGAAATATACGTTTTTTCTGCCCCCACCCCCTTTCCGGTTTCATCCCACAAGCAATTGATGTGGGGAAAATTTCAACCCAATCGGACAATTTCTAGGCGGCCCTCTAACGCCTCAAAGTGAACTTAATACACCCACCAAATAATTCCATCAAAATGCGGTAAACTATTATCCACCGAGACCATTTTCTTTTTTCTCCAAGTTTCATGACTCCTTCAGGCCACCCGAGAAATTATTTAAAAACATTGTAATATAAATTACTCATGAATTCATTCAATAATTTCTTAAATAACAAGAAAATTGAAGAAAAACTGTGTTTCGCATCTGGAAGAGAAACTCACAAACAACCTACAGTAATTTCTCTAGAATCGAAGCACTGTTTGAATGAACGAACATCCAACATTATTTTTTCCAAGAAAGGTTTAACTAGCAGTTGAGTATTTTTTATGATCTGCGGCAACAATTCTTTAAAAAAATTGGTTCCATGTTTTGTGAGGATATTATTATAAACCTGAATGAATTAAATACATCTTGCCTCAACGTCATTCACAAAAACTGTCTTCTCAAATTTTTGAATTCAGAATTTGAATTTTCAAATTCCATCTCGAATTTGAACTTTTGTAAACAGGATCATCCTTCCATATTGATGGTTCTTTACCACGAAAATCTGCTCTGACAGAATATTTGGTGAAGAAAGATTGTATTCCAGGAAGTACGAAAGGCAAAAACTTGATGTTTGTAGAGAAAGTTTATTTTGAGGTGAAATGTGTCTCTTCGGTTGATTTTTTCTTCTTTGCCTTCGTCTGCTTTGATCGTAAAATGAGCCATTTTTGCCTTACCCTCCGTAGGGACGCTGTCAAACAAGGCTAGAGTCAATGGAAACTAAGATCAGAGAGGTTTTGAATGTTTTTTTCAGCAGTTTTACTCATTTCTGGATCGATATCCTGATAATTTATCAGTGGACGCATGAATAGAAATGCATGATATAATGACCTCATTGTTTCTGACGACAGAAGCTAGGCTCGATCTTACTCTCGAGCAAGAAAAACATGTACTCTTGTCAAAGAGTTTTTCTTCCTACAAGGCAACTGAAATCACCGAAACGAATCCCAATATTTGGAATGCCGCTAAGAACGATTAACTCCAGGAATTATTGGTTATCATTTCGCGGTTGGTTCTGTGCACAAAGTTTGTGTTCAAGAAATCCAAGGATGATAGAACTATCATCATCAGCAACTTTATGGCTTCAAGTTATCTCCATATCTTGAGCAGATGTTGCACCAATCAGGGAGTTAAAACACCTCCGTAAAATTAACTCAACGATGTAATGACGAGAAGGTAGTTTCAACACGTTATGATTAAACAATTTTCTAGATTTGTACAGAATATTTATAGAATGTGTGTTTCTTCCTCTCATGTCAGCAAAGTGCCTGGATCTTTTCAGTGATATCCAGCAGAGAAGTGTCTCTACTGCTTGGTAAACTGCAGTGCCTTGATCTTTTTCTGAAGATGTTGGGATTCCAGGGACTCTCAGCAATTGCTCAGCAATTTCCTTGAAAAGTGATTATTACCGCCAGCCTATCAACCTTATGAACACCTTCCAGTGTCGATGGTAACTTTTTATTACATTGAAACACCAATTTTGGCAGTCTTTTAGATTAAATTTGTGCTGCATTTCCGTGTATCTTTTCTAATTTTTTTTCTGAGGCGTTGAATAGGAGTGCGATTTATTAATAGGTTTTCAGTTTCATGCTCATAGGCTTCTGAGGCAGTCGTTAACTTGTAAACTTTATTTCCATGAGTTAACTTTTGTAACTTTAAATGTTTTGACGTTTTGTAACTTATTAACCTTTGTTATTACTAAAATGCTTTTAATGTGTGTTACACAATATGTCAGTTATGAATAATGTTAGTGATGATTGAGGCTACACCACTTGTACTGTTGCCTGTAAATACTATAAATAAATAAATTTTGCACCTATCAAAAGTTTTAGAAAGGGTGCTTGGAGTTAAGTGCCGTTCAGCGCAACACAAAGTAGTTGAGACGGAGAGACGAATGGAGCTCTAATGACGAAAACAATGTAGTGTAAAGCATTAAATACTGATCCGTTTATGTATTTTTCAATCATTAAATTGTAATAAATGCAATAAAACAATTACGTAGATCATAATATTGTGATATCCTCACGGATAACACTGGTCAGCGTGCTCGCTTTTCATGACGCGACCTTCTGTTCGATTCCTGTTCGGGCAAGATTCTAGTGTGCGTTTTTTCCTTGCTATGTAGTTGCTGTGAGACGATGAGAAAGCTCCCTTTTCAGGTTGAGAAGACCAGAATACGGCCTAGGAATGTCTATATGCTAACCATACGTACACCTTAAACCTGGCCGCAAAGCCGGGATGCCGCTGGTAAGGGCTTAGACTCCCTCTCCCCCCTTGGTGTGATGTGAGATTTGGCTCGACTCCTTCCCTCTTCTAATCTCACGTGAGATTTTTCAAAATACGTATTTTAAAAGTAAATACGTTAATTTGTGATCGATTGCATTGGTATTTATTTAAAAAATATACAAGTTGCTTAATTATTTTTAAGACTACATATAACTAGTATTTAGACAATAGAGTGACAGAATTACAATAAATATTATTTCACTTCTAAGAACCCTCGGTAATTTTTGTTTCGAATTTCTGTAAAAGTACAAGTAATGAGATTTATCACATGAATGATAAAAAATGGTAATTATTGTTGTATTCTTTTTCTCAGTATACTATGCTACTTATTGTAGTATTCACATAACTGCCATAAGAATTATGGTGCAAGATTTAGCCATATTTTTGTTTAGAAGCGTGATTTACTTAAATTGTCGCAGATTTCTTGCAATTTAGCACTGATTTTATCGAAAAAAACTACGTGATATTTGACGAGACCCTCCCTCTCCTCCACGTAAGATTAGGTGAGATTCGCTTGACCCCCTCCCCCTAAAGACCTCACGTAATTTATAGATGGCACCTAAGCCCAGGCTTCGTCACAGGTTATTGCACGAAAGTGCATACATATATACATTATTTTGTGATGCATTTAAACATATGATACATAGATTTGTACAGGTTTCACTATATCGTAATATATTATTACTATTATTGTTATTTTTATTAGAATTAACTCTTTTATCATTTTAATTAACATACTATTCGTGTGGTTATAAAAAGTGTTAATCTAAATGTAAGTGTGGTTAATAATATAATAAAAATTAAAAACCGCATAAAAAATTCTCACAACAAACATTCAAAACTTCATGGTCGATGAGGGCCGCCTTTGATTTTTCCTATTGTCCTCAAATTTTGCTTGGGTCGTTTTTTATTGATTGTAATAAACAAGCGGCGCAGGAGCTCAACTTTTGAAAAGTTTAAAAAATAAGGATCATTCTACTGTACATGTCTAGTCTAGTGTACCCAGGCAGGCCAGGAAAGATGAGATAAGTGTGGAAAGATGGATGAGAGTAAAAGGTGGGTGGAGAATCCGCCATACCACAAAACATGGTAAACATCATGCCCAACCGGGTTTTGAACCCGCTGCCATTCTGTCCGAGATCACCGAGCCAGCACGCTAGGGCCTTTTACGACAATCCCGGCCGTCCGAGCCGGCATTTTACTACAAGTAAATTCAATAAAATTTAACTTTGGATATTGTGCGAAATTTTCCATTGTTATTTTCTTCATAAATTTATGCTCGCATCGACTACTGGGTCAGTAGCTATTTGCATTGTGACGTAAGGGAGAGAGGTACCATTTTACAGTTGTACAATGATAATTTCGTACATTTTATACATTCAGCAATTCATAATGAATTATTTAATATGAAGTTTAACAGTACTGTCTATTATATAAAATTTACATAAACTAGATAATTAATGCACATAACAATTTATAATTTCTGTTGTTGTTGGCAAATTGTAATATGTTACATTTATGATAGATAATGTATTTATAAATTTTTAGTTATAATGCTGTTTTATCAAGGAATTCACTTTTAAAAACAGTTATTCTCATACTAAATTAAATACCTCAATGTCTTTAACAAGTTCCATAACAACGAGCATTTTCTCTGTCACCCAAATAAATAAATTTATAATTCATGATGTTGAGCGAGTTAATCTGAATATGTTTCTTCTTCGCCTGATTAAGGTGCATTGATATTTTCTATTTTTGAAATGCGGTTGATGTCCTCACACATTACGATGGATGAAGAGTAGTTTCGATTTTGAGCTTGTCCAAATGTTATTCCATTTTTGCCGGATGCATTGAATTACATTGTTTTGTTCTTCTACAGTGATTGGTTTTAGCGTACACATTTCAGTCCATGACAGTGGGTTTCTAGAGCAATCAGGATCTTTGTTTTAAAATTGAACGTTAATCTTGTTTTTAGTCCGTTGTTGTCGAGGAGAGTTCTGCAACTAGACACCTCCGAGTTTTGAAGCCAGGTTCCGAGATGGCATTCGAATGTAGTTATAGGTGGCCGGCAGTTGAAACTCGGTCGTCCATTGTGTGCGCTGCCCGGTGGACCAATGTATTTAACAAAGGGAGCGAAGACGAGCTTCTGCCGACACGACGAGGCGGCGCGCTTCGCGAGCCCTGCAATTGCCAAACTGCGCTGGCACGAGTTGATTCGGAGCGACTCCCTCAGCGGAGCCTGCGATTGTCTCCGCCTCCAGAACACACGGAACCAGAAATGTACCGCGCCGGCCAGTGGACTCTGCGCCTCTGCTCCGAATGAGCAACACGACTGCATCTAGCACCGGCTGCGATGGCTCAATGACAACATCGGATGCCACTGGAGCGTTGCTGAGCGCCACTGGAGCGGTCGCAAAGGTTCGATTCCCGACGGTGGCAGATTTTCATCACTAGGTAGAAAACTAGGTCGAATTCAATCGCTTTCTGGAGAATTCTATTGACTCTCATCGATAGATTTTCGTGGTTTCTCCGGTCAGTAAGAGGTAAATACCACAATAGAACCCTAAAACGGTCCACCCGCGCGATATTTCCTACCTCATCCTTGTCTCCTCTCCGCACTTCACTACCACACAGATCGGAAGATCAGTTCGGAGCTGAGTGCTTATTCCGGCTGGAGCGGTGCCCTGCTGGGAAGATACCTGGAGGCGAAAAACCCACAAGCTGGCGTGAAGGTCGGCGCCGGATATCAAGTGCTTAGTGGGGTAGGGACACCTTCACTTCTCGAGATAGAACATGCACTACATTTATACGATTTCTGCACGAATACCATCTGGGAACGCTGGACATTAACGGCACCTAATCTCAGGCTGAAGGGATAAAAGATACTGACTGCGACGTGTGGCAAAATGACAAAGAGTTAATATAGGATTACTCCAGTTACGTTCAATGTACAAGAAGGGCTAAGAGGGGCTAAGAGCCATGTTGCGAAGATGCAACAATTTTTTAAAAAATGTATTGCACTTCCTGAATGAAGAAGAACAATGCCTAGAGAATAATAAAATACATTTCTTAAATATAGCCCATACGTTTGTTTTAATGAGCCTGAAAGTTTAACCGTGAGTTCAGGAAAAGGTTTTACATGTCCTACTCATATTGTATCCATGAAGATACAATACTGTGCACTTTCACTGTCAGTACATAGAATACTATCATTCCATTTTTATCTACGTTGACTCGTCAATTTTAATTTTGTCTGAGGTTTTCGTAAAACGTTATTGACAAACCAGATTTCAACAGAATCTCCCGTTAACATGCAAAAAAAACTAAAATATCGAATTGTATTCCTGTTGTATGATTTTTAGTTCTTTCCATTACTAGACAAATTTTATCAGCAGAAACGTTCCTCATTTTTCATCAGCAAGTGTAGTCTTGTTGATTCCGAAGCCGTCGACTTCCAAGATTTTTGATATATGGTTGAAGCAATAGAATATGGTATATGGTTGAAGCAATAGAATATGGTATAGTATATGGTTGAAGCATATGAATATCAACATTTTTTAAACTCCAACAAATTGATTTTTTAAATTTATTTACCGTGTTAGATGTGCAATATCATTTAAGTAAAACATTGGTAATAGTAATAATAATAGTAATAAAGTTCAAAAATAACTACATGAAGTGAGAGTTCGTAACATTTTAGGTATTAACTACACCGAAGTGCGTTGAACGGGGACAGAATAGAGAACAGGGTTGGACAAAGCCGGCAGAGTGGAGAATAAAAATGCCACAAAAGTACGGGGGGACGGAATCGCAGGTGCTGATGAACGAGTACCCAGAACGAGCAAGTGGGAGAGTCAGAAGCGACGGCTACTGGAGGGTGAACGACAGGAGAAGAGGTGAGGGAGATGGAGAAGGACGGGTCGGAGGACGACGAGTAGCTGGCCGGGAGATAGGCGGGGGGGATGAACGGCGCGGAAGGTGATAAAGGAGAAGGAGATGGGCAGGGTAGGGGACGGACAGGCTGGTGGGAAACGAGGTCGAAGAGAGACAGACAGGGCGGAGAGGGCCGGGCGGGGTTACTTGGTAGAGCGCGGGGGATAGTGGCAGGCAGGGGTGAGAGGGACGGACGAGTCGGAGAGAGGCATATGTGCAGCAGGAAATGGGCATGGGATAGGGTGACATGACGGGCAAGGGGTAGACGCCGCCGAGATGGGGGTGGGTGAAATGGGTCGAGGCGTGTGAAGACGTCGGGGAGGATATAGGGGAACGGAGGGGATGGAGGGAGGCGTAGGGGCGGCGAGAGAGGGATGGGGTGGGGGCGTCGGGCGAAAGGGGTAGAGAAGGCAAGCGAGTGGATGAGTGGCTCCCATGCGTAACCCCGAGCCCACTACTGCCTACGTCTAATTAGCGATGGCCGTGACCCGTGGGGAGCTGCGGTCTTATTACCCCTGCGGTTGCGGGCAACGGAAGGGCACGCGGCAGCGGCGGGGACGGTGGCGGGAGCGGTGTCGGTGGGGGCGGACAGGCGGCGGCAGGAGACGACGGTTGAGGGCACCAGGGCGGAGAGGGGTTGGCGGTGGATGGGAGGGAGGGAGCGGGCGGACAGCGGCCGTGAGCAAGCTGTACTGCACTGTACCCTCCAGCCCTCCCCAACAGTTTCCCCGCCGCCGGCCCCTCTCGTTAGTCTAATTGCGGGCTGGAACGATCGAGAAGCCGGCGCCGCTGCCGCAGTCCACTGGCTCCCCCTCCCACTGTGGCCCATCCCTTCCCCGCCCCCCACCCCACCCGGCCCCACCCCCGCCACCCATCGCCTCCGCTGGCCGTGCCCGGCCCGCGGAGCCACAGATTTTATGGCTAAATGAAGGGACCCCGGATACGATTTTGCTCTGTCACGAGATTCCTCAAATCGATCTCCTAGTCCTCGACACTGATAAGTGAGAAATACGATACGTTCGCTACAGAAAATCTGCAGCAAGGAAGATGAAAATTTTCATAAATGTTGCGCGGGCGAACAGTATTTTGGTTATCTATTGAAAATGTAGGTTTTTTAAGTTACAGCACTCATGATTCACTACATTATCACGTAAGACACATTGATCACTACATTAAAAAGATACTTTTTGTGTATACTATGTGAGAAATTCTGCCGGTATTTTGTGTTCATCTACTTTCAGTGTTTGGTCCATATAACATTACGTCGACACTTTTCAATCATAAAGTTAATAACGAGTTGTTTTAGTCTTAAAATAAATTGTAAAACATTATTGTAACTAAATATCCAACAATTGCGTAATAACAAGTATTATGTAACTTAACAACTTAGTTATGAATTTACTCTCAAAATCCTGTAAAATATTTTGGGGAAAAAGAATTTACAAGAGATAGATTTTATTAGTTAGTATAGAAAAGCTTTTGGCTCTAAGACTCTGAAACAGGCATAGATGCGTTAAAAAGTTTATAAGCAAAGTCTTTGAGAATAATTTTACTACATCCAATGTTTCCATATTGCAGGACAAATGAAAAATGCGTATGGGAATGAGACAAGCGTTCAAAAAGTCTTCAAAACTCTTTTCCAATTTTAAGGTGTAAAGAAACAGGACAGATGCAGGTTGGTGTATCACTTATAAAATTTGACAATGCAATATACTTTTACAATGTGTGAAATTGATAATGTCATTTAACTCTCAAAAATGTCATTTCTGATCAAATATTCGTTATTGAGATAATCTATTATGATGTTATTCTTCGTAATAACTTTCTTTTAACATGTAATTATTCTTCAGTCAATTCGAACGCATCGTAATCGATATTTGTCCAGTAATTCTCAGAGCGAATACTTAATTTATTCAATCCTTCTAGAGAGTAAATACAATATCGTTTGTTTATTGACTTAATAAAGTTCATTTATTATTATTACTATTATATATATTGTTATTATTGCTATTATTATTACCGAAATGTAAAATCAGTATTATACTATTATTCGGTCATTATCGGTAATTCAATTGTGACCTCAACTATTTACATGAAACACGAGGTCTCCAGAAATTTTTACCATTTATAAAATATTTCAAAAAGTTATCTTCTGCCAGAATGTACGCGATTTTTACAACTTGTAAAACTCGTAATCGAGTTGTTCCTTTCTACACTCCTTAAGCACCGGCGATATGCATTTCCGTGTTCTAAACGATTGTTCTGAATGCTGAATGTTTCCAAGGAGTATGTACGTCAACTCAACACAAATCTGGATAAGATCACGTGAAATAGTTCCTTAAACAATCATTTCCAATTTAAGCATTTCAAGAAGTAGGTGAAATGGATATCCGTTATCATCTCTGTAATACTTATGCAATTTATGTGCCAACAAATACAAAACTGACAAAATGGAAGTGGTAATACATTCTCGTTTTTATCTTGTTTTCGTAGTTTGCCAGAATATGAGTTAATGTTAAATTTTCTCTTTATTTTAGGGGTAAAAGTGCAATTTTTCTACTTCCAATATCACAAGGAATTTAAATCACATATTGACGTTATTTGTTTTTGTAACAATTACCTTACATTGTTGTAATATTCCCCCCCTTCAATTTGGTGTCGTAAACGCAAGAAAACAAAAGAATAAACCAAACAACTTCTGCACCTTCATAAAAAATCTAGACGCTCGAAGTTTTAGATTTACTTTCACTACCAATAAGAGATTCCGAGAAGTTGATTTTACGCCATAAAGTATATGATTTTTCCCACCGGCGAAGTCTACAACAGAGCGGTTCCTTTCCACGTTCCTTATGCAAGCGCGATACAGATCTCCGTGTTTGTGTTTTCGCTCGCAAAACTCCCATTTCGTTGCCCGCGCCCACCAAACCAGTTTATCATTCGTGTACCCAACCAGCCCCATAAAATTTGTAATTTAGCAGGTGTAAAGCTGCCGACAGAACCCTCTTCGCCGGCGCTACCCTACCTCCAGCGCGCGCGGAATATCTAAATCCAGGCAGCGCCGGTGCGGTGTTTTGACTTTTAAAAATCTCGCTATTTCTGCGCCGAATCGAGTTTATTTTTCTGAATACCTTAGCGATATTTTACAGTCTGGCGGGCGCCGCGGAGCGGAGAGATTCGCGTTGCGGCACACACCCACAGCCCGGAGGCGGCCCGCCAGGACGGAGAAGTGACGTGCCTCGTTGTAGATAAAGGTCGGCGCAAATGAGGTAAATTAAACCAACAGCATTTTTTACCAAAAGCTTTAGAACATGAGTAAGTGCTCACACGCAATGTCAATGATTATGAACGAGATAGGAATGAGCATGGATGGAACGATGAATTAGATCCGCAATGTGGTGGCATGTAAAGTTAATCACGTCGCGACCACATGATGAAAACACATTCCCGTAACACTGTTCCAAGCCTTTATTCTGCATTTAACATGGAGTAATTTTCTTTGAACGTAATCCAAAGTTATTAAACATGGAATAATGATCCTTTAACGTAGTAATTTTGTCATTGCTTTTTACACCGATCGGATAGAGACTCGGCGCCCTCAGTATCCAGGGTTTTCAGACGGTCACCCATCCAGAGGCCTTCGGTGTCACCAGCCGCTTAACCTCTGTGACTTCACTGAGCATGGTTATGCAGTTCGGCTGTTGACGCAGGTCATCCATGTCTCGTGAGGGACTCTAACACTTATTTTTAAGCCCCTAAACCACTGCCGCGGCCGTTCGAATAACTATTTTCATTAATATAAGTGTATCTATCATCCCTCCTGTTTTGTTTCTGGAATTTTTATGCATTCTTAGCAATCCGACGAGCACCCCAACACAATGCGTGGGAACTACACATAATGCTCTCCAGATTGCAGTACATCCACAACTCTGCCATAGAAATTATTATTCCTGTTGCAAGATGACTCTGGTAACATTTCTGTGAATCACGTCAGTGCATCCAACATAGTCAATACAGTTTATTTATTTATTTATTTAACGTAAAAATGTTTTTAAAATGTATGTCTGGTAGGGGAGATATATCATCTACGCACGTTTTCCGGAAATCCAACCCCCCTAGTTTAAGATGGCATTAGAGAGAAATCTAAATATTAGCTTTCTTATTAGCTTAACGAACAATATATTTTACATTTAATGCGTTTCGCGAAAACGAACAGAATATCTGAACGCAAGTAATAGAAATATTCCTTTAGGATAGTACTTCACAGGGATCTCAGCCCGTAACCTGGAGAAGAGTCGTGTGGGCCAGTTGGGTCTTGGGTTGGAGGATTAGCTCTTTCTTTGCGCTTCTGACAAGAAACCCATTTGGGGCTACAGTCTGGAGGTCGGCAAAGAGTCTCGTGGCGTTGGTCAGTCCTGCGTTGTCGATGTGGATGGAACCAATTTTGGGTCTAGAGGGTTGGGGTTTAGGTGTTGGATTGTTTGCTGACTGTGCAGTTTGTCGGTCAGTAGCATTTGTCGTTTCGTCAGTGGATGTGGTCGTTTGGTCAGGGTTGTTTGGGGTGCATAGGGGCGGAGAGGTCCTCCACCGCGACGCCAGCGCGACGTGTGTCCGCCGGGACGTGCTTGTGACGTGTGTGCCGGTCACGTGCCCGGCGTGCGGCATGAGGCGTGCGGTATGAGGCGTGCGGCGTGCGGCGTGCGGCATGCGGCGTGCGGCGTGAGGCGTGCGGCGTGCGGCGTGCGGCATGAGGCGTGCGGCGTGCGGCATGAGGCGTGCGGCGTGCGGCGTGCGGCGTGCGGCGTGCGGCATGAGGCGTGCGACGTGCGACGTGGGGCATGAGGCGTGCGGCGTGCGGCATGAGGCGTGCGGCGTGTGGCGTGCGGCACGAGGCGTACGGCATGAGGCGTGCGGCGTGCGGCATGCGGCGTGCGGCATGAGGCGTGCGGCATGAGGCGTGTGGCGTGCGGCATGAGGCGTGCGGCGTGTGGCGTGCGGCACGAGGCGTGCGGCATGAGGCGTGCGGCGTGCGGCATGAGGCGTGCGGCGTGCGGCATGCGGCGTGAGGCGTAGGACGCGCAGCGTGCCGCAGTGGCGTGCTCGCGTTGCGCTCTCGTTTCGAGTCCGAGCGGTCGGAAGAGAGCGCAAAAAAACCTCGTTCGAGCGCGCGTCCATAAAGCCCGGTTTTTATTACGCCCGACAATTTTACGACCTGAGAGTAGATTCTGCCCATCGAACGCGGTCGAATCTCCAAATTGGGCGCCGCCGTCAGATGGGACGACGCGGCCGCGGCCGCGCGTTCACCGACACGGCGAGCGGACGAGGAGGGGGAGACGGGAGGGGGAGTCAATGCGGGGCAGGGAGTGATACAGCGGGGACGAGAGGAGACAGCGGCGTAACACTTGGGAAATTCGAGATGGAGTAAGGATGGACTGGAGATGGAGTGAGGATGACGTGATGGACTGAAATCAAAATAGGGTGGAAATACATGGGGATGGAAGGGATAAGGATAAGGTGGTGGGAGTAGAGTGGGTGTTTGCGCGAGGATGGGATGAGGTTGGGGTTGGGATTGAAAGAAATGGGGGTAGGGATAAGTTAGAGATACGGTAGGAGTAGGGTAAGAATGGAATAGGAATATGTTAGGGATGAAGTGGGGATAGGACTGGGCAGGAATAGAATGGCAATGGAGAGAATAATTAAGGATGCTTACGTGGAGATGCGGAGGGGAATGGAGGGAAATGAGGGCATAGGAAGGAGGCAGGTCGGAGAGAGACATGGCGTGCGAGGACAGAACGGTAAATTTGAGGGCGACTCCAAAAATCGAGAAAATTAAGGGAATCGACAGCGAGAAGAGATGAGAAAGACAATATTGGACGCGAGATCGATCACATGGTGTAAGCAAAGAACATTGGGACACCTGGACAAAAATATTGCTGAGTGTGGCATGAACGTGAGTTGAGCAGAAGGTTGTAAACGAGATGGAAGGGATGGAGGACAGAGCCTTAGACGCGCCAGGAAGGAGTTGGTGCGGGGCCACGCGAAGGCGTGTGACTGATGAAGAGGAAGACGCCGAGGGGGGAACGGGGTTGGAGGAGGCGGTGCAGGGCGAGATGGAGTCCGAAAGGCCACACAAGGGCACGAAGGGACGCAAAGAGGCACAAATATGAGAAATGTGAGAGCAGAGATAAGATATCGACAAGCGAAGCGCGGCTTTGGCAGGTGGCAACATGGCGGCATTAGTGAGGCGCAGACGGACCCAGGCGCGGCGTGGACAGGTGGTGAACGGCGGGTATACAAAGGCGAGGTGCAGTGAATGGAGGTGGGGAGAAAAGGGACAAAGTAGGGGAGAGGCATGTCAGAGATGAGTGTCTTGGTACAACGAGGGGGACAGGGACACGGTAGGAAGATGCAGGCTACAACTGCGAACCAGCTAAATTGGCTCAGGGCAGCAATTGATTTCACTGCAGTGCATCCGTTCGGGAGGTCCTAGGATTTTAGTCCCAACGGTGGCAGTATTTTCAAACATCCATATACCTAGGTCGAATTCAGCCGCCGTCAGGAGGAGAATGCTAATGGCCGGTTGCTCTGATCGGTAGTTTTCCGATGTTTCTTCAATCAACGCCCGGCGAATGCAGTAGCAGTACTGTAACAGATGGACCCCGGACCGTGCATGATCTTTCCCTCCTTTTCATTGCCCTTTCCTCACCTCTGTCGTACACACACTTTCACTTACGTGACTAATGACCTGAGCAGTTGACGCGCCCGGAATCACTAATCAATCAATGGAAAAGCTACAACTGCGAAAGAAGGCGAGGTAAGAGGCAGGGAATAGCATGGCATAGCGGGGGAGGTGGGGGGCACAATGAAGAACGGGGATGATGATCGGGTGAAGCGAGGAGCACAAGGATGTGTGGGCAGGGCGGAAGTATGGTCGGGGACAGAGAACTTGTCATCTCTTCGGCGTCACTAAAAAGTCGCCAGAGAGAAGGGACGTGAATGAGAGAGCGTGCGGAAAACAGGCGGGAGTGGAACGTTTTATCTCAAGCGTCTGCCGGGAACCATCCCGTCACAAAGCTTGCATTCGCGGACGACGAGATATGCGTGGTGTGGTGTGCGGTGTGGCCCAGGGTGTGGCGCGCGGAGTGGCGCGCGGAGTGGCGCGCGGAGTGGCGCGCGGAGTGGCGCGCGGAGTGGCGCGCGGAGTGGCGCGAGGTATGGCACGGGGTGTGGCACGGGGTGTGGCACGGGGTGTGGCGGGCAGTGTGGCGGGCAGTGTGGCGCGCGTTGTGGCGGGCGGTGTGGCGCAGGGTGTGGCGCGCGGTGTGGCGCGCGGTGTGGCGAGCGCTGTGGCGAGCGGTGTGGCGAGCGGTGTGGCGCGAGGTGTGGCGTAGCGCACTCCCCTCCTCCCACACATTTCTCCACTCCCCATCACATTCTCCCCCTCCCCCAAGCGTCTGCAACTCACTCACACTACTCGAAAACTGATTGTAAGAAAGTCGCTTAAATTCCAGTGTCATATGATGTCTCTTCTAACTGCATTAATCTCTGGTTGCCAACAATGCAATGTGTGTGAATAGAATCAGATTGTTCTTTTAAGCAATTGTAACATATTTTATGATTCTCTTCCCGTTGTGAAAATATAATAATACAATTTCATATTTTTACTTGAAGTCTTCAATTAATTACGAATATAAAAGGAAAGTTTGCATCATCGTAGGTGCTATGGTTCCCTGGAAACTCTATTATTAAAATATTTTCGTAATATATCTATTGCAATGAACCTAACTTATATTATTGAATTTCACTTTGAAGTTTATAACGAAATTGTCTTTTTTAAGTAATACTGATGCACCAAAAAGTCCATCTAGCAGCGTAAGATAATATGTATTATTGAAGATTTTATTTTAAATATAACAATAAACGCCAAAAATATACAAAGATACACTAATAAAGTATCTACGTATTCGACCAAACTGATAAATAGTGAAGAGGTAAGGAATAGTCGCAGAAGCGTTGGCAGGCTTGCTATGTATCAAAGAAAATTCATGCCATTCTCAACTTTCCCTTTATTCTGTGGTGGGCCAAAAAAATGGAAACAATATTCACTGCAGAAATTTCCTTGCACAAACCATGAGCTGAATATATTCATATGTCGCATTCAAATATACAAACATATATGATGTCCCCGATCTTACTGCATTATGGAGAGCTTCAAAATTTATTGCGTCAAAGGTAAACTATTACGAAAGAAATTCTTCTTTTTGTATTTCTGGCGTAATTCGTATTTTTCATAATATGGGAGAATTTACCCTGCTGCTACAAGATTATGATTGACAATTCCTTAATTAATTTTAAAAACGTGAGAAATGCGCCGACCAATATCATTTCTATATTCAGATAACTGCGCTGGGTACCAGTAATTCTACAACAGCATAAACTTCGTCATATTATAAAATTGTACTCCCATGTTTTAAGTGCATTCAGAAAAGAAACGAGCCGGAAGCCTAGGAACAAAAGACAGTACCTATATATCAGAAATATTGGCTCCGACTCTTGAGGCAGTTGTCCCATTACGACACGTGCCTCGTACAATTCCCGGGGCTCCATTGCGAACGAGTTCCGTACATACTGCTTAACGTCGTCGTCCGAGGTGAAACGTTTGCCTCTCAGACTCAAAATGGACAAAAACCACGAACACAAACACGGCACACTTGCAGAAACTCAAGAGGGAGGTTCTCGACCACCCTCCATACAGTCTAGACCTTTCTCCCTGCGATTATGCCGTATTTGGTCCCCTAAAAATGGCTCTGAGGGGCAAACGATTTACCTCGGACGAGGACGTCAAGCACTTCGTGCAGAACTCGTTCACAACGCACCACTGGGAATTTTACGAGATACGAGACAGCTATCCATCCCAGGGCCATTACTTCTGAAATATAGATATGTTTTTTGTTCCTAGGCCTCCGGCTAGTTTCTTTTTGAATGCTCCTTATATGTGGTGTCTATATATTTCATATTGTACATGCTATTGCACAAAATATTGTACCTCTTTGCACAATAATATTACACCTGCCCAACACTTTAACCATTACATGAAATATTCAAACGGTATAATTGAAAATTACATGAAAACTACTAATATTTGGAAAAAGTGCAAAGGAAAATATTTAACCAATGAGATGGTGTGTAATTGACGAACCTTAGCATATATATGCATTTGCCATACCTTACAAACTAAAAGTATTATAACAAAAACTTGAGGAAAATTATTGTAATACATAACTGAATACATGTAATAACAGTTTATTCTGAGGTACGCAATTCATCTCCCTTCCACTGGTATTCACTGGTTAAGCGAAATTTACTTCTGAATAAATTATTATTTTGAAAGTAATATGCAAAAAATGACTAAAAGATCTAATATTGAAGAATAAATTGCATTAACAAAGAGATCTCTAGCAGGTGTAACTAAGTTCCAAAAATCAAACTTTCTGAATTTTTGACGTATTAGAAATATTTACCTGTAGGCAGCCAAATTAAATCAAATTTGGCGCCTAATCTCGAATATAAACAATTATAACCATTCTTTGGGATATATGAAAAGCTAAGTGTGTCTACATTTCAGACGTAGCGCGTTCGAAATATACTTAATTTTCCCTCAAATTCGTCGACAGCATTGCAGAGAAAAAGAATCAATTTGTCAAATAATATACAAGCTCAAACTACTTCAAAGATGGCCATGTGAGCGCGCCACCTCCCCAGACGGCACCGCGCCAGCAGTCTTTTTTTTTTTTTAATTTGTTGCGTCTACACCTTGACGCAACGCGTCTCCAAGCCCCTTAAGGGGTGCTGAGCGCTTTGCACTGGGGAGTAATCCTGCATTAATGTGCTTTTACTTTTAATATTTGTCAAGTCCCGTCACGTCGCAGTCAGTCAGTGCCTTTTATCCCTTCGGCCAGGGTCTCGACGCCATTAGATCCCGGGGTTCCTGGCCGGTCACCCAACCACGAGCCCGCGAATCTCGAATGCGCTTAACCTTCGTGACTTCACGAAGCGTAGTGAACGCATTCGGCTAGCGCCGCCGGCTAGTTAGCGACATTGTCGACATTCGAAGAACTGCTGCTTTCCACTAAGACGCGGGAGGTTCATATTGTTTGAAAATTTAACAGCCGAGCCGCCTGGGTAGCGGATCGCCACGCTCGTGGAAAAAACAAATAAATACGCGCGTGTCAACTTCACTGAAAGTTTATATTCGTCATTTATGTACGATCGGTGTTGAGTTTTTGAAGCTCCATGGCGCTCTATTCTCTGAGCCCGCTTTTTCGGCGCGTCAGAACAGAAGAAAAACCGGCATGGTGCATATTAACTTCATACACGCATGAATAATGGGATAAGACAAGAAAAGTAATCGATTTCTTAACCTTAAGAAATGTAAACTGCGTATGTGTGTGTTTAGTCGTGCTGCCTGTACAGAGATTGTACTCCTCAGCATGTGTGATTTTATCATGGTGCAAAAACAATCTTTCTTATCTCTCCATCCCCCAGATGATCTGGTGATGGCGTATGGGAAGCGTGAATGGATGTGTGATGTTTTGGACATGAGAAGACGGGTTAATTTGTTAGGTCTAGGATTTAGTCAGGTTATTTTGTTAAAGGGAGGGTATTGTGGGAGGAGGTAGGTTTCTTAATTAAGGTGTAGGAGGGGATCACAATTATTTTAATGCAGGTGTAATTTTAGAGCTGGGAACATGTCCGATGGGTTATTTCGTTGAAGGGGTTTTAGATGGGTTATTTTATTTGAGAGTACTAAATGTAATCTAGTAGAACAATATTTAATGTTAAAACAGATTCTAACGCCAAGGTTTGCTAACAGTCTTAATATTTTTCGTTTCTAGAATCTTCTCATTGACAGTAGCTAAGGAAGAATCTTCAGCCCAATCTTTGACAGCTCTCCTACAGCTTAGCTATATTCGCCGCCTTGACAACAAATATTCAAGAAAATCGGACCTTATCCATATTATTAAACGCATCGCTTTATTCGAGTAGAAAGAAAACAAAGGAAAATTGAAGACGTTATTGTAAATATATCTTTTACCTATTTTTTAAATAATTTCCGGGATTCTCTACGTCTTCCAGTGAGACAGCCAACAGCTCCCATCTACTTGTCGCCACTGCTCCGTGCATGTTATTTCTTCATGGAGAGGGTTGTACTGAAATATTCAGTGTTTTCCCTGGTTCTTTTCTTTTGGAAACGTTTTGCGATACTTCAGTCTTTTCAAGCGCTTTTATAAAGAGCATTTTATAAAAATTGCTAAAATATATTTATTTATCTCGGAGGCGGATAACTCGAGAATGCAGAGCTTAGACTAGATATATCCCAAGGATGGCTTGGAATAGAGTATGAAAGGTTAGGCGCTAAAAAATCTGAATGCACAAATATGTTAGCAATGGAAAAGATATTAATCAAACAATGTTGAACGTAGTAGTATTAATCAAATTTGTCTTTAATTAAGGGCAATCAAAGTAACTTTTATCTTATATTGAACTGGTGATGCCACAACCGCAGTTCATTTCGAGCATTGTTTCCAAATTTGCACTATTTCAAAAATTCAGAGTTCAACGGGAACGAGACCTTCGCGTTCCTTGTACTCGTGGAAAAAATTAAGAACAAATTTGGAGCGAGATTTCAGAATTCTTTTCAATAATTTGTATTAACTTCAAGCAGAAATTACATGAAAACAATTTGTTTTTACAAAAATTGTACCCGAAGTTTTTTTAAAAGATTGAGTATTTACAACATATTTAATTTACAATAAAAATCTCTATCTCAGTAGTTTATTTTTGAGATGTTACCTTTTTGCAATTTTCGAAAATACTGTGTTCGTCGAAAATGGGACCGGTTCCATATTTGATATTGTCCTATGATACATACAAGGAAAAAATATAAATAATTTGGAGAATAATTTTTTATATACGTTGGTATACAACTGGTTTGGTATACAACTGAGTGTTCAGCCTCTAATGTTCCAGGAAAAAACGTAAATAGACAATTACTTCAATCATACGTAATAGGCATGAGCTCACCACCAAATTTTGGTATGGTTCCTTGCTAAATTCAGTGCTAAATGCATAACGCAGTAATAACGGTTACAATCATAACTACCTCCTCAAGCGAGTCGAAAATAATAACCTTGTGTCCGTAACTATATTTTAGGTCGAAATTATAAAAACGTACGAATTACACGAGGAACGCTATAGCTCTCAGACCCTGAAAAGCCTCAGGCTTTATTCAGAGATTAATGAAGTCATCGCCATCGACTCAAGAGTCTTGCGAATTAGCATGACGCAATCATCACAGAGCTGTGAAGCGTAATCGTACCACGTACAGCAATGTGTCTTATATGTATTCTCCAAGCGCACCATTACGTGTAAAGACACTTTTTCTCAAGCTTCCCTGAAAGATGTTTTTATGAATTGTCCAGAAGCGAATTCATTCTTCACTGTAACTAATTCAGTGGATTAATTTACAAGATATTTATCTTTCATAACCACGATAACAAATTTACCAAACAGCAATAAACAGAAGCCATCCTCTCCTTTCTAAGAGAAACAGTGCGCTCTGGTGGCAGAGTTCAGAAACACCGTCGCTAAACGCATTGCGTATTATCCGCGCACGTTTTCCTGAACCTTCCTTTCCCAAGATTCAAGGGCGGGGGGGGGTTGGTTTTATCAACGTCAGAACTATTATTTCAAATCTATGGCTCAATTTTTAATGCAGAGTATTTTTTATTCCACGGGAGCAGACATTTGTGGTAATTAGATTTTGCTCTTTGCTAACAAACATTCTTAATTAAACCATTGGTTACCAACCACATGATTGTAATGGAGAGAGGTAAGTATTCCAGAGCTCAAAAAACTTGATAATAAATAAAAAACTTAGTAATAAAATTAATAACGTAAATTTAATAATAATTTAAACTTAATTAATTAAAATTTAACTAAAAAGGTTTAATTTCACTCTCGCGAGTAGGGCACAAGTAATTTTTGAAGTGCACATCACGGGTAGAATGTTAAATTTAATTATTTAAAAACCATGTTTATCCAAGGCATTTTACCATCAACAATTTCTTAAAACTGTCATACAAAACTATTCACTACCTCAGGTCTTTTAACTTATTTGTAGTTTGATATTTTGTATTTTGATATGTATTTTTAAAATTCAAATCAAACATATAAATGCAGAAAATAATGTTACATACAGCTTTTCTAACATTATTATTGTCCGATTTAAACATCAGAGAGAAATTAATGTTTGATCGACTGGAACGCAGTTATCCAATCGGGAGCTCCAGTTTCAAAACTTGTTATAACGAAGCTACCGATTGGGTAACCTCGGTAATAAAACGTCTATACCATTTATGTTTTAATTGGAATACAGGTTTTCGTTTCCTATACACTATGATTATTATTAATGCCTCATTGTAATTCTTCTAGAAATATTTTACTTCAAAAGGAAGTTAAGAAACTTTCATATTCTGTTCTTGATCTTAAACAATGAAGACAAAAATATTGGGAATCTGTTCCCTTTTTTCGTGCCAAATACTTATAAAAAATTCAGAGTTTCCACGTTTGGCACGATAAAACATATTTGCCACGATTGGCATTTGTTTACGACTTCGGGAATTTTCAGTTGTGTACGGTGTCGGTATTTTTCAAATATTGCATGTAATCCCCAAATAACTCGTAACATGTTCATATTTAACTGGCACATATCTGGTCCGTATGTAGTGACGCTGTGACAGTTAAAAATATCTTTACTGTAACAAAAGGCGTTCAATGAACCAATTGTTTACATTATAATATTAACTACAAGTCAACAAATGAAAATACATTTTATGCTCAGCATAAATGAAACATTCTTTCAAGAAAACATCGAGTCGGCAGGATATTATACTTGTAGCCCACACCCCACAGTGCATTGAGCAGCAATACGGGGCAGACAAGTTGATTTTTTCCGTCGACAATGACATCTCAAGTGACAGCAGTCCACAATAAACCGGTGATTGAATTTGAAGCGTTCGTTTCTGAGTATTCATTGTTAATCGAGAATACTGCGCAATATATTCATTAGGGAATCATGTTAATAGCTATGAGAAGTTTTCAACCAGTGGATGTCAGAATATTCAGACAAAATATGTTTGAATGAAGGGAAAAATATAGTGGAGGGTTTTCATGTGAATGGTGTTAAGGAAATTCAAGACTGTAACGTCAGCAGAATTTTAGAAGTCGTTTTACGAGACACTCCTAGAGCGCATAGCTCTAAACGAGCAACAAATAAGTGTAATTCAGTAATTTAGTGTATTCAATGTTTTGTGATATGCTAAGAGAAGTGTCGTTTTGACATATTGATTTTGCATGAAATAAAAATATTTTAATGGCGTAAAATATCTTCTATTGAAGAAATATTTCTGTTTAAAAATAGTTAATAAATAACTTATAATAGCATTGCAAATACAAAACCTTTTTGTATATGTTTAATTTGGTCTGGGTTGGCTTCAATCGCAAAGAAAGAGAGCGATTCCCCATGCAAAAATTTTCATAAAAATTTATCCTACCTAGAAAAAATAAATGTTTACGAAATCAAATTTATCCTACCTAGAAAAATTGATTTTATCAAATTACTTAATTTATTTATTACTCAAAACGTTTTTACTTTTAACAACAAATTCTATTCACAATCTGAAGGATAAGCTTTGGGCTCTAATATCTTCCCTCTTTTTGCTGAACTATTCGTGGATCATTTTGAGAAAAACATATTTAAAGCTTGAACCCCCTCCTCAAAAACCTTATTTATTATTACAGGTATGTTGATGACATTATATGTCTTTGGTCAGGAACGTTCAGGCAATTGAGTCAGTTCTTTGATTTTATTAATTAATTTCATCCAAAACTAAAATTCTCTATGGAAGTTGAACATAACCATTCCTTGAATTTTCTTGATTTAACCATTAGTATAAAAAACTCAAAAAACCTTTTCAAAATCTTCAGAAAATCTACTCAGACAGATATAATCATTCCTTCCCATTCCAATCACATTCACCACCATAAATTTGCTGTCTTTCACTCTTGGATTAATAGACTATTCCAGATTCCTATGAGTCAGATTTTAATATTGAAGTCAATACCATTCTAACCATCGCGTTAAATAATGGGTATGATCCTGATTCTGTTTATAAACTCATTAGCTGGAAAGAAACTAAAATGATTTTAAATAAAGTTTTCCCTGTACATTGCCCTAGTGAATCTAGGAAATTTATTTGCATCCCCTACATAGGCCCTATATCTGAACGCATAGGCAAATGCTTCAAAAAACATAATATATCAGTATCATACAAAACATCAAACTCTCTTTAATCTTTATTCCCCAGTTCAAAAACAACTACCCCCCCGCCCCCGAGTGAAAGGAGTGGCATCTACTTCCTATCTTGCAATAACTCTGATTCTACCTACGTAGGCCAAACAGGCAGAACATTTTCTGTTAGAATAAAAGAACATATGAGATGTTGAAACAAAATATTTCAGATTCTTCCACCTTTGCTGATCATCGGATTCAATCTAACCATTCTTTTGACCCTAATCAAAACTTTAAAATATTTCACTTTGTCAACAAAAGGAAAAAATGAACATACTAGAAAATTTAGAAATTTTAAAACTCTTAAAAAATCCTAAATTTTCTATCTTGAATGAACATTCCTTAATTAAAAGCAATCCCATATTAAATCTTTTTATTTTATATTATTTATAACTTCTGTTTTACCTATTTTAATTGCGCTTCAAGAGTTTAGCTCTTGAAGCTAAATTAATAAACTTAAAAATCGTTATATGGGCCTAATTTAAAAACGACCAGTATCTTGTTTGAATGAAGATACACATATTATCAATACCAAAGTATTTTATTATAATATTTCTTTTATTTTTTCTCTTCTTTTCATCAGCGGCTTTCAGTCATTTTCGTTTTCCTGTCTACGCACTAATTCACTCAAATACCCTCCAATATATACGGCAATAGATCTGCGGTCACCGGACAACATTCAACTTACAACTTTTGCCACAATATGTTGCTTCAAACGTTGCTTTTCTGCCCCATAGGCCTAATCGAGTGCCCCCTAGGCACGAGTTAAACTTCCTAGTAGTTGAGTGTTTGCTAAGCGTCGACAATAAATTGCATATAAAGTCAAATAGTTGCATGAATTTTATTGTGAAAGATTTATTCCTTCAATTTCATTTTCCCAATATTTCAAACTTCTGCTCGTTTTTGACCAATTACACATCGGAGTGCGGGTAATCAGAAGAGAGAAATATTAAAAAATGCCGTAGAACGTTCAATATGGTTTCATTTCGTCGATACATGAGAAACATAACACAAGTTACGTAGCATTCAAACTGTTTTAAAGGTCTAGAGCGTATCGTTTCCGAGTAATACAAGAAAGTAAAGTGAGGTGTTCCGTAATTGGGGTAGTGGGTCGAATGTGCGCCTGATTTTCCCTAAACTAAACTCGACATTTTTTTATCGTCTTAAACCGTTTGAACCTGGACTCGGGGTTCTTTATGTAGCAGTAGAATTCTTAGAGGTAGATTCCGGACTTTTATGTAATTACATATTTTTCTTTTACATTCAGATCTCAGAATTATCTTGACGAATATTGGCAATCCTAACACAATATCCAAATTTTTCGTCACGTATTCTTACATGTTTTGTACTATATTACATATTTTACATATTTCTCTTACATTTTACATATTTTGCATTTTTTTATTATTCTATAAAATTTATTTAAACTTCTTTCGCAATAAATATTTAAGAATTTTTTTAAAAGTTTTTTTCGATTGATAGATTTTTTCGTGTTTCCGGGCTCGTCAACTGCTTTGGCCATTAGTCCCGTTAGTGTCGTGCATGGTTTTTTACAAGAGATGGCGGTGATCTTCCCCCTGGATGGCGAGATCCGGTCGTAGAAAAAATACTCGTATTATCTCGCGAGAGCCAGCTGCGAAAACCGGCACATTTCGTGTTATAACACGGAAGCTACAACGGGAAAGATACAAAGAGAAATCGTGAGGATTGTACGTCACATCACTATACCTGTGATGAACGAGCGAGCGGCAAACACGATCCCGCGGCGCGGCTCGTGATTTGGCGCATCTGAGCAAATAGGAGCCCCGCGCGGCTATTCCCGTCGACAGCCGCACGCGCTTTCGCCGCTCACGCCATAAACGATGGCGCGGTCACGTTCCGCTCACAAGGGCTGCAGCTCGCACCCTCCCCCGCCAACCCGTCCCGTCACAGTCCGCCACGGGTCGGCCCCGCCACACCCGACCCGACCCGACCCGACCCGACCCGGCGGCCCCGGAAATGGCGCTCACGCAAAAACGAAAACGCCTGCAACCGCGCACGCGAAGCTGCGCGCGCCGCCCCCTCGCGATTAATCTTCTTCGCTAAATAAATACGCGCCGTCCATCTGGCCGGTGCTAGGGCCCCCGGGGGACGCGGCCCCCGCCCCCTCACCCCACTGGCCCCCACCGTACACGCCCTCACCGCACAACACCCGCCCACCCCGTCCCTCGTCCGCCCCCGCCGCCGCCGCCACCGTCGGCCCCTGCCGCCGTCGACCGCGAGCCGCGTACCTCTGGCCCTCGAGCACGGCTCAACGAGCTATCGATTGCTCGGCCCTGCCCTGCCCGGCCCGCGACAGACAGAAGGCGCGGGCGGGCCGTCGCACGACCCCCGCCTCCCCCCACCCGCGGCGCCGCCGTCGGCCTCGAGGGGGCGCGGTCACCCCACGAGGCCCCCCCTCGACCCCTCCCGACGACCGCTACCCAAATATTTGAGCGGCCAACGTGGCGCCCGCCGTTATCCCGAGACGGGCCACCGCTGCGGGACGCCGCCTACTCTACCAGCCGCCCGCTCCCCGCCACTCGGCTCCCAGCTCGCCCGCCGCCACCCTACCCGGCCCACTCGCCCGCCGTCACCCGCGATGCGCAAACGCCGTCCGGCCACCTTCTTCTCTGCCGTTCCTTCCACTCGTCATCTTGTACGCTGGCACATCGACGGCAGGGTTCAGTGCCAGTGACCTACACTACGCATTTCCGCCCACCTGCAGGCAGCCCGTTCTCTAGCACTGAGCTGTGTTGTGTCAAGACGAATAATGGTTAGTTGCAAGATGAACGAAGGTCAGAACGACTAATTTCCGAAAGCAATAGAAGCAGATCAAATGTTCTGGCCTCCCTCAGATAGCATGTGTGTATTCGTTTTACGTGTTTGGCCTTTCAGTGCCCACAGATGCCCTACACATACCAGTTGAGATTTTCTCAACTATGGCTCCAATTTTTTTCCTAACTTTTTCAATGGATAGTGCTAATTGCACTGTTAAAAATGACGTAAACATCATTTTGGTGTATTATTTTGTTTTTTTTTTAATTATACAAATGTAATTTTCTTAAATATCTCTCACGCTGTTAATATGCACATTTACAGCGATTTGTAAATACTATTGCATTTGTAGGTTAAGTTAAAATGCTTTAAATGACTGCAAATGAAGTTTTTCGAAAACTCAAAAATGTTCTGTTAAATAGATCTTCAATTTCGCTTTTTTAGTAATGCTTAAACGATATTTTCTTAAAAACGGCTCCATTTTTTTAAATGAAAATTTTCTTTTAGTACGAGTTTTTTTTTATCTAGGGCTTTTATTCAGCCAACAGCCGGTTACCCTTTACGCCCCGATGGGACACATATTCGACCATACACTAGACACCAACACACTCGGGCTCCTCTGATCTGGGGTCAGCAGAAAGCGAGGCCCTCCTCGACAACACATACATACAAAGTCAAGGGACATACAGCCATACCCAAGGCGGGACTCGAACCCGCGACCCTTCGGAACGAAGCGCTGAGGTGGTACTCGCTCTTAGCCACCTCGGCCATCCAGGTCGGCTAGTACGAGGTTTTACTCTTCTTTAATATTCTTAAAGTAATATTTCGCTTCTACTATTAAGGACCTGAAGAATTGAGAAAATTTTTAAAAGATGTTCTTTGGGCGGAGATAATGGCAGCTGGCTAGAATTGTGCAAGTTCGATAAACTGGCCCACACCAAAGAAAATAGAAAACTAATACGAGGAAATCTGTGCCATTCTGTAACACTAACAGTTATGTATTTATAATTCTGTACTTTCTATCTCTATTTTTTATTAATAGTTGCCTATTTGCGATAATAATATTAGCCTACACGAAGCAAATTTCCCCTTGGGTTACGTATGTTTCTGCTAGTTATTCACACACCAAATACAACAAGTAAAACAGAAATAAAATGCACCTTCACCTCCGTTTACCACACAACAAATGTCGTACAGCTGTTCACACACTTTCAATATGGCGACCGTGCGCATCATATCGGCGCACGGAATGTAGGTAACTTTCCTTTCTGTGTAGAACCTATTCTGTGGTCATACTGTTTTTCATAACTGACAGCAGTGTGGATTTTTACAAATTCAAAATGATGGAGGATAATACCCTGATTCAACAAGATTGTAAATTACATAAATCCTTTGTTTTTCTTTCAATTTTGTAATACATTTCTTTACATTTCATTTGACTTGAGCGTTTATATTTTGAAAATTATACAACAAGCATGTCTAATTTATGAATTCAAAATATCACGATGAACGTCTCCGTAAGTACATATAAAATATACCTGTTTTGCATAAAGTAATGACTTTTTCGCGACTTAAATTTTCATAGTGTCTCATTTTCAACGTTTATACGTTAATAATATAACTTTTTATACTACATCGATGGTTTTTAATTATTGTTCACTAAAACCTCGACGGGGAGAAAGGGAGGAGCATTAGATTCTGGCGACGGCAGGCACAGCGAAGCGGAACGGTGGAACGATAGATGGGACGGTGGAACGGGCAGCCAAGTACGGTGAAGGCAATGGGATTAATAAATGACAGCGCAGGTAATCACCAACGTGAAGGAAGGTATGGCATTGGTGGCGATAACGGTAGAATGGAGAGATGGCACCCGCGAGATCTGTCAAGAAGTGCAGCGCCCTCACTGTCCTTCAGAGCTGACCGTTCTCAACGCGCCCCTACCCCTCCTTTCCCCAACCTCCCTGCATCCCTTTACACTTCTACCCTCCCTCTACTCGTCCTCTATCTACCCTCTTCTCTCCCTTTACCGTCCCTCTACGCACTCTTACCCGCCTTGTACCCGCTCTTTACACGCCCTTTGGCCGCCCTTTACACGCCCCCGCCCTCTATCTCCCCGCCCGCTACGTACCAATTCTGTACCCCCATCCACCCGCCCCCTTCTTTCGGCTCACTCGCACACGCCGTTGCCAGAGACGGCAGAGCTACGTGACTCGAACACCGCCGCTCACGACCGCAACGCGGAAATCCCACGAAGCTCTCAGTGGCAGAGTCCTTCGCTAAATGACGGCGGAGCCCGCGATCGAGATGACTAGAGACGAATTTCCATGCAGCTCTACGCCGTAATTGAAAGAGCAGTAGGGCCGCGGGATAGAATATGGAACTGATTTTTACGGAGTTTGAACTTCCATAACTGAGAGTTTCGTAGGTTATATAACAATGTTTATGTTTTCGCTCGTTATACAAGTTTTTGTTATCAATTTCACATTGATTCACACTCAACCCAATAATATAATATTTTAAAAAATCTGTGCCGTTTTGGTTTACATTTCTAATATCCAGTCCATTTGTAGCTCAGAACGCCAAACAGCAACGTGTTAATCTATATGATATTAAATAAACTAGTAGAAGGCATTATAAGTAATATTTATGACAGCACAATTATCTCTCCTGAATATATTTAATTGATTTTTTACACGCTACAACTGAATAAAGAATATTTCATTTAGTGCACATTTTATTTTAATATACTTATTTGATGTTATTCACACTAAGCTCTATCTATTTGCTTCAACTCTCTACCACAAAAACTCGTGATTTTTCAAGCTTACATAACTTTTTCAAGTTCATAATTTTTGCAATTATGTATTAAACTGCAAATACTTTGTATTTCGGATGATGTATTATTACCCAATTGATAAAAGTTACGTTATGCAGTATAATGTTGAATACATGTCATATATTGTGAAAATAATAGTTCACTGTCACATTTTTAAAACTTTATATTCATTAACGAAAAGGCAAGACATGTCAGCATTGAAACTTAATTCAAGTAGGTCTACAGGTGTTGGACTTCATTCTTTTTTTCTGCATATTACTAATTTTTCGTATTTGCGTGTATTTTGTTAAGAGTGAAAAATAGTAAACGTTTTCCCAAACTAACATAACATTCAGAATATCACAGACGATAATACACATTCATACGGCATATATATTGAGCTAGGTAAAGATCGAGGACGATGCTCGAAATATACTTTAATGGATTTTATTTCAACCAAATACGTATTATATTTAAAATTTGACTCAATCAATGTTCAGAAAACCTTGTAGCATAACAATATGCTAAATACGCATTGCAGTGCGTAGCACACCTGAAAATCTTTCTTTTAATAAATACGAGGGTTGGGGCAGAAGTCACGGCAACTATGTTTTTTCCAAAAGAATGGTTATCGAATCACACAATTTTATTTGTCGCGAGAAAGAAATGCTGTTCTAATGTGTGTTAGAACAACATGTGGCCTTGTGATTTTCTCTCTTAGCACCCAGAGCAATGTGAAATCAGTGGTCTGACTCCCGCCGTGCAAGATGAATCTAATCCGTTTCGAACATCGCTCATACTCCAACATAGCCGTTCATGGGAGAAATACCCGAGAATTTCACAGGAAATTTGTGGAAGATGTTGCGAATAATGTCCTTCCATACCGGCAAGTCGAGGGATGAACAGGAGAGTTTCTGCGATGTCGCGTAGCCGTTGGGAATAATGTCTTTCCATACCGGCAAGTCGTGGGATGGACAGGAGAGTTTCTGCGAGGTCGCGTAGCCGTTGGGAATAATGTCCTTCCATATCGGCAAGTCGTGGGATGGACAGGAGAGTTTCTGCGAGGTCGCGTGGGAGCCAATGATCAGCAACGCGTCTTGTGTCTGATGTGGTACGTGCGGTAATCGAGCATCTGCCTAATCGGGGCTTTATATATAGAATTGATATGTAATGCGTCTAGAATATCGTGTATATATGTTACGAGTATAATGCTTTGGAACAGAAAACCAGTACTGTCACTTCAAATTCCTTAATAAATATGAGAAACCCAACTTTGGTGTGTCGTTAAATGTCCATGCACTTAGTTAATACTTTGCCCTTTCATGTATATATTTTACATTTTCCACCAGTGCTCATAGTCTCACATATAAAAAATATTGCCATGAGTTATTCCCCAACCCTCATATTTGTATACATCATAGAATTGTCAAGGCATTCATAAATAGAAAACATTTATACAGTGGCGGATGGTGAGTTTAAAACTTGCGGAGGCCGAAACAAATTTAGGCACGGAATCATATTGTGAAGTTGAAAGTCACTGTTTGTTTAACCGATAAACTGTTACTGGTGACATTCAAAATAAGAAAATTAGATATGATATTTCTCTTCTTCTAGGATTGGGCTTGTAATATTGGGCCTGCCACACAACCACCATCGCAACCACAGGGCACCCACTGTATAACCGCAATCTGCCTTCACAGGAGGAGGCCAGACGCGCGAAAGCTTGCGAACCAAACCAACTCGAAACCTGGACAAAACGAAACTACTCTTTTCTTATTGGTTGAGAGACGTTGTCATGAAAACAGGGGAGGCGCACGTCAGCTTAGGCCGCCGGGATCCCGCAGGTACAAGCAATGCTTGTACTTGGTGATGCTACCAATGTGTAACGCATAGAACTGCTTGGCTCCATCTTAAATAGTAACGCTATGTTTGCACAAGAGAAACGACTTCTTTTAACTATTTCTCACCAGTTGTAAACATTTATGTCAATTTTAGACAAAGATAATTCTAACAATTTTTAAGTTGACAAAATATTTAGTGTTGTAAATCAATTTCGTGGAGAGGCACCGCCTCCTTTGCCTCCTCTGAAAATCCGCCACTGCATTTATTTCATGCAAGAATCCATTAAAGAATAAAAATGAGTTAATAGCATCTGTACCAAAACCTTTCAATAGACGTGTTAGGTCACAATACCTATTAGAGCCATTCGGAACACCAGCAAAAGTGTGTTCCTCAACGCCGCTCCAATTCTGTCGTCAAAACTGCCCACGTTGAGCGATTACTCAAGCGGGCACCTGTTAATGTCGAGAGGCCGCTGTATTTGTCCCCAAGTGAAGAAGATTCCCGGAGGGTTTGCAGCGGCGACGTGGTCGGCAAGCGGAACAAGCAGGGGCAGGTGGACGGCGGCGCGGCGCGTGGCGGAGCGGGGCGGAGCGGGGGCGGAGCGGAGGTGGAGCGGAGGTGGAGCGGGGATGGAGCTGGGGCGGAGCGGGGGCGGAGCGGGGGCGGAGCGGGGAGAGTGGTCGTGGAGCGGGGTGCAGGACGGGGGCGGGAGCTCGCCGAGCGCGTGGCTAGCGATAAATCAGCGCGCAAAGACCCTTCCAACTTGATCCAAGCGCGCGCTACTAACAATCGTAATTTTCCTGTTTGACAGCATTTTCATTCCTGCAATAAATTCCCCGGCAATCCTCCACCGGGATGAGTTACTGCCGCGCGAGCACGCCCGTGCGCGTGGCCACGCTCACGCCCCGCCGCGTGCTCCTCCCCGTCCCCACCGGCGCCCCGACGCTCTTGCTTCCCCCTCCCACGCTCGGCTCCCAGCACGCGCAACCGGCAACGCTAAGCGTGCCACGTTCCGTAAGCGACGCGTCCCACGGGAGACATCCAGCGCTACACGTCTCGCGGATCACTTAACTATTCTCGTGAAGGACACTACACTACCCGCTTCTGGCGGGCGACCGTCAATACGTTCCACCGGACACTTCCAGGGACCGATCCTTCTGGCGTCCCTCCGCCCACACGATTCTTGTCCCAGCGTCAACACGACCCTCCCCCCAAACATCTCTCCGCCCACACGGAGGTGCCAACACGATCCTCCGCCAACTCGACCCTCCGTCAACTAGTCCCTCCGCCAAGTCGTCCCTCCGTCTACTCGTCCCTCCGCCTACTCGCCCCTCCGCCTACTCGCCCATCCGCCAACTCGTCCCTCCGCCAACTCGTCCCTCCGCCAACCCGTCCCTCCGCCAACTCGTCCCTCCGCCAACTCGTCCCTCCGCCTACTCGCCCCTCCGCCGACTGGTCCCTCCGCCTACTCACCCGTCCGCCTACTCCTCCCTCCGCCAACACGATCCCTCGCCAACTAGCCCCTTCGCCAACTCGTTTCTCCGCCAACCCGTCCCTTCGCCATATCGTCCCTCCACCAACTCGTCCCTCCGCCAACTCGCCCCTCCGCCTACTTGTCCCTCTGCCTACTCGTCCCTCCGCCTACTCACCCCTCCGCCAACACGATCCCCCGCCAATTCGTCCCTCCGCCAACACGATCCCCCGCCAACTCGCCCCTCCGCCAACTCGTCCCTCCGCCAACCCGTCCCTCCGCCACCCGTCCCTCCGCCAGCTGGTCCCTCCACCAACTCGTTTCTCCGCTAACTCGTCCCTCCGCAAATTCGTCCCTCCGCCAAATCGTCCCTCCGCCAAATCGTCCCTCCGCCAAATCGTCCCTCCGCCAAATCGTCCTTCCGCCAAATCGTCCCTCCGTCAAATCGTCCCTCCGCCTACTCGCCCCTCCGCCTACTCGTCCCTCCGCCAACCCGTCCCGTCCCTCCGCCAACCCGTCCCTCCGCCAACCCGTCCCTCTGCCAACCCGTCACTCCGCCAACCCGTCCCTCCGCCAACTCGTCTCACAGCCACATTCTCTTCCTACGCTCCCCGTGATCTCCAGCAGCTCCCATCCGACGGCAAGAGCAGCGCGAGGCGCAGCTGGTTCTTTCATGTCGTCCCGCCTGCAGTTCTCGCCGGGCGAGCCAATTGGCGCGGCGAGGAAAGTCGCAGCTCCGCTCCTTGCCGTCCCCGCCGCCGGCCCGCGGCCAATATTGCCCCCGTCACGCAGTGGCGTCGCAGGCAGAGACAGCGCCGAGAAAGCTTCCCCTGTCCGTTGCCTCCCTCCCCTCTGACCCCCGGCCGACACTACTCCGCAGCTGCCTCGTGCCCCTACTGCCGCCGCCGGCGGCCTTGTTTCCCTTCCAGGTCACTGTACTCTTGTTGCTTTGTTTGCGTCGTGACCTGGCCATCCCTCCGCAATGCTAGCTCTGTGTCAACGCCGTTTCGACACCATATCTCGCTTTGGGTTGCTGGGCCGGTACGCGTTCTGCTGTTCGTGGTGGCAAGGTTGCAATTGGTACGCCTCCTATGTATTCTGCCTCTTGCATGCTCTTCGTTTTGAGGAAAGGACCCGCTCGACACTAGCCGAAATGCTCCTTCAAACTGTATTCCATTGCAAGCCTTCACATGCAGTGTCGACTTCTGTCCCTTCATCATGGTGCACACATCGATTCCTAACTACACAGACCAAATGCCGGGGTGCCGGACGAGTTGGTAGCACACACTGCATTTCGAGATGAATTGGCCGGCCACTGCACTCTAGTGTCAGATGCTCCAACTCTGCATTTATTTTGAATTTTAAAACTCCTCAAGGTCTCTTTTTACCAACCGTTATATACACTAAAGTGAGAAAAGAAGACAAACTTTATGGTGTCAATACGTTGGGAGCAACGTTGAATATAATTATTTTTCCTTACAAGGCAGGCTTATTGACAAATACACACAATTCCGAGCATGTAGTTTTACACATTCATTTTCTGAAAGGTATTGTTTCAATACTAATAATATATTTGCTGTAATATGTTTAAACATTTATTTCAGAAAGACAGGTTCGGGAACGATTCGTAGTGTCCTCTATTTCCGAGATCCTTCGGGATTTCGGAGTTGATACGGAACGCATCGATTAAGATCTACCCGGAGTGTGGGGCGCCATTGAATAGAATAACAATCTGGTCTGAGCGGAGCAGAAAGGAGTATTTTCGATCACAGGGTTTTACTTATACCAACACATTATTTCCTTTTATGAGTATTCTTCTTCTGGCTCTACAGCTCACTTCGAGCTTTGGCCTAACACGCTCGTGTTAGCGGCACTGCTGGAGACTTATGAGGTATCGCGAAATGGGCTATAATGGAGATTCAGAATAAATATTACAATTTGTATGGCGTGAAAGGGATTGAAGATTAACACGTTTTGCCAATGAACATGGTCTAAGAGATTTCACATAACGAAGGTACTTGCACTCATCTGACATGTACTTCTGCTTGGTCAGCAAGTGATCATGAACTGGTGTTTGGCAGAACACGTTTTTACAAACTTAAATAGGTTTCGGGTTCTGTGATGGCACACATACCTACATGATCTTGAAGTTTATGAGAGTTATTTTGATACTCCTGTATTTGGAGACAGGAAACTATCCAGGGATTAAGGAAGCGGGAGCAAGTGCAGGTTTGGGAAGGAAGGAAAGCGTCCGGTCCGTCCAGTTGTTCAAAACAATGTTCCGGTATCGACTTTAAATTGATTGAAGGAACCATAGCGACCGAATGAAGTAAATTAAACTTAACAATTCTTATCAATGAAGGGACCAGAAATGTTGCGCTGTTTGTGGAAAATTTCTTACATCTGAACTCGAATATAGGATCTCCCGGTCAACAAAGTTCAGTATTGTACCCGCACGTACATTATGGTTTTGTGGCGCTTCAAATGTTACGGCCATTGGCGCCCGCGAACGAGAATGGAAAGGCAAGATCGCGCGCAGACAGTGCCTCGTTGTATAATGCGCTGCTCCTTCATTCTTCTGAAAAATAGCAAGGATACCACGGAAACCACCGATCATAGAAAACGCCTACGAATTCATTTTTAGCAGGCGCCGAAAACTTACTGATGTTAAACACGTCAAGCAAATGTAACCGAAACCCGCGACCTCTCCATCACTGATGCGCTCGACCGCAAGCGATTGCCTACACGCTCGTCTCTATGAGTGTTGGTGCAGTTTTAATAGTTGGGCGCTTGGCGTCCATCGCTCTGAGGGAATTGGCGTCTCCCTCGTTTGTTGATGCACTCCAAATTAAATTCACTCCGTAGTGCTTTCCTGCTTGTGTTCAGAGAACCTTCATACTCACATAATCCCGCTTACCACACTAAATGATGAATGTGGGTAATACTATTATTATTCTGAATTGATATTCTTTTATTCCATATGGTCATGCATCAAGAACAGCAAAACGCGTACCTTTGAACTCCTGGCTGCCAGGGTTCGAATCTCGGTCATCCTTTGTGAAATTTGTGACGCACAAAACCGGTTTTCACGGTATACTCACATCTCCCATGTATCTCATTTTACCATCTCATTTTCATAATTCACTCTTTGCCTATTATTCTCCATCACCATAATTCATTCCCTCTGGCATTCACGTGACCTTGTGCAACGGTGAATACGAAATTAGGAGGTGGTTAATGCGCTACTGAACAACCCCCGCCCCCTTTCTGACCCTGTAATTAATAATCCATATATTTCAAAATATGTGTATCATAAGTAGCTGGGCGTAAAAATAGATGCAGTGAAAGAAAAAATACTGAATGCATAATACGTTTGGAGATGATTACATGAGTCCCGTGTGTTTTCGAGATTACATTCCAAAGCTCAACAAGAGAGATGGCAGTAATATTATTTAGTTACTCTAGAGACAATATTTTTATGTGTCTCAATATCATTTTCGAGGTCTCCCTTCTGCTCATTCTCGTATTGCCTGTCCTGCCCCCTTTCTGTACACAAATAGCATTCAGTTTGCATACTGGAAGGAAAATGCGTGGTCGTGGCTAGGCAGAGTCTGCAGAGAGGGCACGAGCGTTGCCAACAAGACAAAGCTCCAATCAGCGAAGTTCTCAAACTGCAAATCACTTATGAAATTAAGAAAGGCGAGAAGACAAACGAACCGATCGAGACAAGAGCATCAGACGCAAAAGATCGCGTTCGTCATCAAGATCTCTCCCTTCGGTGTGGGTTTTGCCAAGAAATGCCCTGCCTTCTGCAGACACGAGACTCGAAATATTCAATTGATTGGTAGGTTAGTGATTCGGGGCATGTCAACTGCTAAGGTCATTAGTCCCGTAAATATGGTGCATGTTTTGTTGCGGGCAGTATCGGTGGTCTTCCCCCCACTGAATGGCGAGATCGAATTGAATTGAATTCAATTGAAGCCTTATTTTTCGTGGCAAGACTCAGACCATGAGGCCTGCTCTTCCGTTTGACAACTCAAATTTCTCTACGCTCCGCTCCTTTCACTCACTAAGGGAGAAAGAAAGTATTACTTGGGCGACAATTTGAATTTATCTCAGAGGCTTCTTTTAGGCTTGAGAATCTTTTACATGCAGTAAATCTACTAACATGGGACAGCCGGCTTTGCTTCCTCTCCGAAGGAAGGCGTACGAAGGAATTTTTCGACCTAAAAAATCCACTGCTTCCATCGGGTTTGAACCAGCGAACTTGGGTATAACAGCCAGATACGCTAACCGTTACACCGTCCCCGCCGAGATCCGGCGACGAGATACGTCGGCTAGCGGGGTCTTACCCAACCAGGCATTTCCCACCACTGTGGCACCGCTCCAGCCGGAACAAGCTCTAAGCTCCCGACTGGTCCCCCGGCAAGTGCGGTAGCGTGGTGGATATGAGTGAAAGTGGGTGAGAATAGGACAAGGAAGAGGAAGGAAAGATCGCGCGAGGTCCTTGGCTGTTTGTTAGGGGACTTCTCCGGCTTTTGCCTGATGTTGATCGGCGAAACCACAAAAAACTACCGAACAGAGCACCCGACTGCGATAATTCTCCGCCATACAGCGTCTGAATTCGACTCAGAGGCACTGCAGTGACATCAGTTGATGCCCTGAGCCACCCTTGCAGGTCAGGGGTGTTCAAAAGTGTTCGGCCCCTCTCAGACGCCCATGACTACGTTGGTCGGCGGTGAGTGCTGCGATTACCTCCGGTCTTGATGTAAATTAACACGTTTTTTCGAAGTTTTCCTTACTAAAATAAGTTTTAGTAATTAAAATCTTTCCGTCTGTTATTTATTTATAATAAAAATATTAAAGTGAAATAAAAACATTAAAAGAGAGGTGCATTGCCTGAATCCGGTTTGAGTTCTCAAAAATATTTGAACACGTTTTTGGAATGATTACGTAGGCTTCCGCGGCCGGAGTATATAGGACAGCAGTACGCTCTGAGGAAGGCCACAATATGTTGGCCAAAACGTCAGCTACGAGAAAATCGACGCGGCTTGTCCCGGACAGCCAAGAGAGACGTTTTTGGAATAACTACAATCATTAAGAGTATTACTGCATAAAATCAGCTCGATTTCATCCATCGCAATGCGGGTTTCCCGTTGTTCTTCATAAATATGGCACATTTAATTATTTCATTTTTTATCTGTTGGGATTACTGTATCTCCCTTAAAAACTAGAAACTTATTGAAACATGTAATGTATAGCTACAGCTACTCGACTAGAACACAACTACGTTCGCCGCACGCTCCTCCGGTATGCGCTAGAAGCGGGATCACGAATGTTTTCGTCGCTCGTAATGCAACACTTGTAGCCACGTGTCCACCTTTTCGTCTGCGGAGATACTGAGAAATGGGTGGTGAGCAATATGTAAATAAGACGTGTCTGATAGTTGCTAGGCTGAAGCCACACATTTTCCCGCTCCCATCTTCTGTCCGAAAACTACAAAAAAACACTCCTGTGATTTGTAACAAGAAGTATCGTTCAGTGTCAAATTAGACCCTTTACATTAAATCGTTTTCTAACAAGTAAGAAGTTGTAAGAAACATATTCAATGGAAAATTCAACCTTTAAAAGAGTATCTTTTAAAAATTAATGTAATTAAAAATGTGAAAGATATAATAAAACGAAAGGGAAAATACAGTATACAAGAGATCTTGCTAAAATTGCGTCAAGTACTACATTAGTTCTAAAGGGAAATTAAAAACGAGAATCAAGGAACATGAAACAAATAGACAGAACGGCAACGACTCACACAATAAAATAAAATAAAACAAAAATCTTAAATTGGATTTCGTAAATGTTAATATTCTTGATAACGAATTATTCCTTAGAATAGTATCAGAAACATTACACATTAATTAAGGAAAACCATGAATTCGATGATAGAATGCAACGACTTCGCCAATACGGCATACGACAATATACTGTACAGAATCTAACAATATCTCAAATGAACCATTTTCCGTCTTTTATCCTCAACCCCATTAACTTCCCCTCCATCCTTGACTCCATCCCTCCCTCCTTTACATCCTACCCCCACCCATCCGTCCATTCCTTTCACTTCTATTTACGCCCAGAGAAAGAATTAAACCTGACAATAGTATTTGGTCATCGTACACTCTACAACCAACTCCGGAGTGCAATATATTCTTTACTAAGTGAATGTCTTTAACAATGTGATTATTGTACTGTGGTTCATAATGACAAGGATTTTGATTAATTCAGTCCTAGAATTATTCCAATGAAATATTATGGTTTATATCCATATTTGACAATAACTACGGATTACACACAGCTAAATCTGTGTATGACGAGCTATGAGGAGAAGTGAATTCTGTGCACGTTTTCAAAATTCTGTGATACCTACACTAAGTCATATACTACTTGAATTTTGAATTAAAAATGTAATCCCCAAATCTATTTTCAAGGATAAATAAGCAATAAATTTTTGGCTCTTATCCATGTTGTCCTTCAGAATAATACTTCCTGCCGCGACAACATGAAAACGATAATTTAATAACTATATTTCCAGCTGAATTCTAGAAGACGTGCACAGATAATGAAGTTACATTTATGTCCAGAAGCAAAACAAGAGGCCATCTCAGCATTTGCTCAATGGATCAGGGAAACTGAACGAAAAGCCTGACCGAGATGGGGGTCATTGACCCAGAAGCTGCGATACAATACTTGTTATATATTACTTAGAATTATACAGTCCAAAATTGTAAATAATACATTAACTATCACTGTTAAATTATATTAAATTATCACGGATTATATTTTATTCCACTCATTTTGCTTTCCGCATGCACAATGTTTTCTTTCGCAGTGATTGAGGTCATTTATTCAGTTTTTAAATATTTATGTATTTAATTAGACTTTTAGTCAAATTATGTACCTGAAGATGGGGACACAAATCGTGGAGTCTCACACACCCCTTAATACCTCATATGCTAGAAAAATCGTTGCACGAGTTTGGGATTAAACGAGTAAATTCAAATATCTTCTGGACGCTCCAATAATGCATTCGATGCGAGGGACACAACTTCTTCCCTAACGTATGTTAAGCGCGAAGAAACGGCATGCCTCTCTCCATAGGGGCTGAGTCAACACTTCTTTTTATTTATTTAATTATTTCTTCAACGTCAGAAACAGTTAAAGACTGTGTGCGATTTAGAATGGAGATGGGTGTATTCTCCGCACGTTTTCTTAAATACTGAGAACTGTACCCTAAGAAATACAACTTCAATTAGGTATACAGGTTGAATGGAACGTTTTTCGCAAGAATATTCACTTCCGTGTAATAATAACGGTTTGCAAACGTTAATCAGCTGTAGATGATAGCTATTAACCGTCATTTATTTATTTATTTATTTATTTTACGTCAAAAAAACAGTTAGAAACTGCGTATGACGTGCTATGGGGAAAAGTGAATTGTGTGCACATTTTCAAAATTCTGTGATCCCTACACTAAGTCATATACTACTTAAATTTTGAATTTTTGAAAGGGAGAAAAAAAAAACTCCCATGTAATAAAATCTATTTTCAAGGATAAACAAGCAATAAATTTTGAATTTTGAAAAGGAGAAAAAAAAACAAAAAAACTCCCATGTAAAAAAAATCTATTTTCAAGGGTAAATAAGCAATAAATTTTGAATTTTGAAAGGGAGAAAAAAACAACAAAAAAAAACTCCCATGTAATAAAATCTATTTTCAAACATAAATAAGCAATAAATTTTGGCTCTTATTACTTCCTGCCGCGACAACATGGACACGATAATTTGAATAATTGTATTTCCCACTGAATTCTAGAAGACGTGCACAGAAAATGAAGCTACATTTATGTCCAGAAGCAAAACAAGGGGCCATCTCAGCATTTGCTCAATGGATCAGGGAAACGGGACGAAAAACCTGATCGAGATGGGGGTCATTGACCCGGAAGCTGTTGTACAATAGTTGTTACAGGTTGTTTATACTCATTTATACAGTCCAAATGGTAAATAATGCATTATGTATCATTGTTAAAATTAATGTTACTTTTCTTGTGATGCTCAGTATAGTTTCTAATTGTATAGAAACAGTTATGCAGCAGAAACGATTTCACTTGGGATTTAAACTTTTCTATTGAATTTAATCGTTTAATGTCATCTGGCAAAATGTTGTAAAATAATGTACATGTATTGTATGTGAATTTTTTGTAATAAGCTGTTGATACTGTCACCTGATGAATATGATTTCTACGTCGAGTGTTATAGTAATAGACTTCGGCATTTTCTGAAAAAATATTCCCACCCTTGAGCAAGTCATTTTTTACAAAAACCACTGATTCGTAAATAAAAAGACACGGTAATGGTAGAATTCCTAGATTAATGAAGAGAGGCTTACATGAATCACGTGGGTGGGATTTGGTTATTATTCGTACAATTCGTTTTTGTAATCTAAAAGTCTGGGAGCTATAAGATGTATTTCCCCAGAATATTATGCCATATCTCAGGCGGGAATGAACATTCGCGAAGCATACACAACGAGCAGAATGAAGGCTGACTGAATTTGCAAGAATTCTGAACGCGTAGCATAATGAACTTAATTTTGTGTTCAATTCATTTAAATGGACGTTCCATTTAAGGTTTGACTGAATTGAGAGACCTAAAAATGTTGTTGCCTTAACATCAGTCAATGGTACACTGCTCATTTTCAATGGAGCACAGAATTGTTTATTTGATATGGAAAACTGCATTAAAACCGTTTTCTTTTCGTTTACTATTAATTTGTTATTTCGGAACCAATTTGAAACATCTGATATTGTACTATTTACGGTTTCTTTATTGCAAAGGATGTTCGTATCATCCGCAAAGAGAACCGTTCTTCCGTTTCGAATCGTCGAGGGCATATCGTTTACGTAAAGTAGGAACAGAATAGGCCTAAAATCGATCCTTGAGGAACTCCACATGCAACGGGCAAAGAGTCGGAAAGGTGCGTACGTAATGTTCCATCATTCCAGTAAGGTATTTCAACTCTCTGAGATCGTTGCTTAAGGTACGAACATAACCAATCTAGAGCAATACCACGAATTCCATATGAAGGTAATTTGGAAAGTAAAATGTCATGATCAATGACGTCAAAAGCTTTTGAGAGATCTAAAAATAATCCAATAGGTGCCTCGTTTTGATCCAATGATGAGAAGTGACATCTTTAAGCAGTGTTGAAAAACAGTGGCCGTTTCCGTTGATTTTGATTTTCTAAATCCATGTTGGCAATCTGAAAGCGCGTCGTGTTTAGTGAGAAAGGTTTCCATTCGTACGTAAAAAGTCTCTCTAATATTTTTGAAAAAACTGATAGAAGAGAGATGGGCCGATAATTTTGAATTTCATTTTTGTTGCCTTTTTTGAAGAGCGGCTTAATTTTAGCTGTTTTGAAAATATCTGAAACGTTCCAGTGCATAAAGATGCATTAAATATGTGAGTTAACGGGTGTATAATGGCATACGCACAAGTCTTTAACAAAGAATCTGGGAATTCATCTAAACCGGACGAATATTTATTTTTTAGTTTACCGATTATTTTGAGAATTTCATAGGAAGAAGTTTCGGAAACGAACATTGTGTCTAAAACTTTGGGTGAACTGTCTGGTTTTGAATTTTGTGGCTGAAGACTCTTAGTGAGATCGGCAGCAATTCTCGAAAAGTATTGGTTAAAGAGATTAGCCACTGCTGCCGGATCGTTCACATTTATATCGTTATATTTTAAAATTCTCTACGGGTTTTCTAGTTGATTTGGTAGTATTTTTTATTATATTCCACATTGCTTTTGTTTTATTATTTGAGTTCAAAATATCCTGATCGTTTTTTATGATTTTAGCCTGCCTTATGACTTTTCGTAACAATGTTTTGTATTTTTTAAAGTAGATAAGGAAATCTTGAGATACGTCATGACGTTTAGAAATAAAGTAGAGAGTACGTTTATTTTTACACGATGTTCTAATTCCTTTTGTGATCCAAGTATTACTTTTCGTGAAATGTTTAATTTTCTCTTTTTAATAGGAAAGCATGCGTTAAAGAGAAATGAAAGCTTTGAGAAAAATAAATTATATTTTTCATTTGTGTCAATAGCGTTATAAACTGCCTCCCATGATTCTTTCAGCAAGTAGTCCATAAATAACTTTATGTTAACTGTAGTAAATGCTCTGCACATGCGTGTTTTATTTATTGTGTCAGTATTCATGTTATTAGTAATTGTATGAATTTGTGCATCGTGGTCACTGTAACCTAGATTATTCGTTATTATTTCATATCTAGTTGTGGTTTTGTTAATTATAATTTGATCTATTGCTGTTTGTGATTTGAGGGTATTCCGTGTAGGTACGTTCACTGTAATATCTAAATTAAAAGAATGAATTAAATTGAGAAACTGCTCTTTTTCGTGGGATTCGCTCAGAAAATCAATATTGAAATCTCCACATACAACAATGGATTTAAAAGAGATTACTAATTTTGTTCAGAGTTATCTCTAGATTTTCTACGAAATTGAAATAATCTAAAGCTTGCTTTGTTGGAGGTCTGTAGATGCAAAGTAAAATAATTTTGAGCGTAGTAAGATGTACAACAGTTATTTCAAAAACTTTTTCAACTGCATATAAATTGAATTCTGACAAGAAGGTAGAATCAATATTATTTCTTACATAAATACATGAACCTCCGTAAGCAGGGCCTTTATTTGATTCCCTTGCTCTACAATAAGATCCTGCAAGGTAAAAACTAGGAATTTGGAGTGTGTTTAGATCATTATGAGATAACCAATGTTCTGTAAAGCAAAGAACATCTATTTGACTGAGATCACACTCTAATGCTGCTTCGATAAATTCAATTTTATTTGAAAGAGATTGCACATTATGATGCATTATTTGAATCTTTTGAATGTACCTACACGAATGCTTTTCTGCTGCATCTGACTGTAATTGCTAATTATTTATCTCATTTTTACCTCGAGTGCGTGGTCGAAGGAAGTATCGTGTCCCAGCAGTGTTAGGAGGTGAGGAAGGAGGGGTTACAGATGTAGGGGAATGAATAATGGAAGAGGTAGTACAAGGATTAGGTTGAGGGGATAAGGTAATTGGGTCCAAAGGGGTTCCGGAGGATGGAAGAGAACTAGGAGATGTAGGTGGGGATGAATCTTGGATAGGATACTGCTGAGGTGTAAGGATGTGTTTGGCAAGTTCGCTACCGAGTGCATGTTTTCCGACAAGGTTCAAGTGAAGACCATGCCGGGTGAAGTGTTTTTCTGAGAGAAAGTTAAGCTCAAATAATTTAACATGTGTGCCTCTCAGATGCAGTTTTAATTTGTTGTTTGCGTGTCTAATTTCTTTGCACAGTGTTGGTTTGTTGTACCAGAAGGGCAGAGTCGAGATTACAATGTTCGTGTTTTGGGCGGCACGTTGTAGTTTGTCAACATGTTGCTCAGGTGTAAAGTGACCACCCAAATTGATGTCATTCTGCCCTCCTATGATGATGACTGTATCCCGTTTGGTAAGAGTTTTTGTGTGGGTGTCCAATTCACTGATCACGTCGGCAAACCTCCCGTTAGGTTTAAACACACACATGACAGAGAAATTGGATGGGAGTTTCCCACTGAGCAGGGAGGAGATTTGTCGCCCATGGCTATCTGCTAAAATTAGTACCTTTTTCGTGGGCTCAGTAGGAATGTCCTTGTTCACTTGTGGGCCAGGTTGCGCAACTCTACGTGTCTTTGTTTCTTTGCGCTTGCTAGCCTGTTTGCGTCGGTTTGTGGGTGGACGTGTCGATGATGGGAGGGGGTAATGAGGATTGGGAAGGCATGGAAAATCATTGTCATAATCTAACACAGCAAATCTGTTTTGAGTCATGATTGGTTGTGATGATTGTGTTTTTGCTTTCGCGGATGGACGGTTGAAAGTTTCTGCGGTGTTGCCTATTGCTGTCCAACCGTCTGAGTTTTGAACGACCTCTTCGAGCCTTCGGATATGTTCATCTAAATTTTTGTTTACGTGTGTGAAGGCTTTCAGAAGGTCGGCTTTGAGAGTGTACAGAGTAGAAAGTGTATAGCGAATAGTAGCCATGTCACGAATGCGTATCAAATGC
>BLKR01015518.1:0-65826 GCA_011170035.1 Teleogryllus occipitalis
TATTTATTTATTTATTTTACATCAAAAAAACAGTTAAAAACTGCGTATGACGTGCTATAGGGAAAAGTGAATTGTGTGCACATTTTCAAAATTCTGTGATCCCTACACTAAGTCATATACTACTTAAATTTTGAATTTTTGAAAGGGAGAAAAAAACAAAAAACTCCCATGTAATAAAATCTATTTTCAAGGATAAACAAGCAAAATTTTGAATTTTGAAAGGGAGAAAAAAAACAACAAAAAAACTCCCATGTAAAAATATCTATTTTCAAGGGTAAATAAGCAATAAAATTTTGAATTTTGAAAGGGAGAAAAAAACAACAAAAAAACTCCCATGTAATAGAATCTATTTTCAAAGATAAATAAGCAATAAATTTTGGCTCTTATTACTTCCTGCCGCGACAACATGGAAACGATAATTTGAATAATTGTATTTCCCACTGAATTCTAGAAGACGTGCACAGAAAATGAAGTTACATTTGTGTCCAGAAGCAAAACAAGGGGCCATCTCAGCATTTGCTCAATGGATCAGGGAAACTGGACGAAAAACCTGATCGAGATGGGGGTCATTGACCCGGAAGCTGTGTTACAATAGTTGTTACAGGTTGTTTATACTCATTTATACAGTCCAAATGGTAATTAATGCATTATGTATCATTATTAAAATTAATGTTACTTTTCTTGTGATGCTCAGTATACTTGTAGTCTCTAATTGTATAGAAACAGTTATGCAGCAGAAACGATTTCACTTGTGATTTAAACTTTTCTATTGAATTTAATCGTTTAATGTCATCTGGCAAAGTGTTGTAAAATAATGTACATGTATTGTATGTGAATTTTTTGTAATGAGCTGTTGATACTGTCACCTGATGAATATGATTTCTACGTCGAGTGTTATAGTAATAGACTTCGGCATTTTCTGAAAATATACTCCCGCCCTTAAGCAAGTCATTTTTTACAAAAACCACTGATTCGTAAATAAAAGACACGGTAATGGTAGAATTCCTAGATTAATGAAGAGAGGCTTACATGAATCACGTGGGTGGGATTTGGTTATTATTCGTACAATTCGTTTTTGTAATCTAAAAGTCTAGGAGCTATAAGATGTATTTCCCCAGAATATTATGCCATATCTCAGGCGGGAATGAACATTCGCGAAGTATACACAACGAGCAGTATGAAGGCTGACTGAATTTGCAAGAATTCTAAACGCGTAGCATAATGAACTTAATTTTGTGTTCAATTCATTTAAATGGACGTTCCATTTAAGGTTTGACTGAATTGAGAGACCTAAAAATTTTGTTGCCTTAACATCAGTCAATGGTACACCGTTCATTTTCAATGGAGCACAGAATTGTTTATTTGATATGGAAAACTGCATTAAAACCGTTTCTTTTCGTTTACTATTAATTTGTTATTTCGGAACCAATTTGAAACATCTGATATGTACTGATACTGTATCTTAAATCAAAAATAATATTTTAGAGTTTGTGCTAGAGTTGGAGCCAATGAACAATTTGTTAAGAGTATTTATTTACTTTCTTTCATAAAAAAACAGTTGAAAACTGTCATGTACTGTGAGGGAGAAATGCAATCTGTGCGCGTTTTCTTCAGCTCTGCTATTCCTACAATAAGTGATATAATGTTAAGTTGAATTATGAATACAGGTAGCAAAAAGCGTTTTTGGCAAGAATTTATAAGAAAATATTGGCTTCCATGTAATAAAAATTATTTGCAAATGTAAATAAGTTACAGATTTGAGCTCTTATTCTTTATCCTGCTTAATGAAGGAATAGACTTATTACCGCGAGAACGAAGGTATAAGTGAATGATTGTTATGTTCCCCATGGACCTCAAGAAAACTTGCACTAATACTAAAGATACCTTTATGCCTGGAAACAAAACAAGGGGCCGTGTCCGCAATTGCTCATTTGATCAAGGGAAACGACGAAAACCTGATCGAGATGAAGGACATTGAACCATACGCTGAAGTGTAATATTTGTTACAAGCATATTTTGCCTTTAGAATTATAGAATACAAATTGTAACTAATGCCATAAATATCATTGCTAAAATAAATATGATTTTTCTTTTTGATGATCAGTGTAGTCTTGAATTGTACAAAGACAGTTATGGGAAACTTAGCCGGATATGATTTGGACCAGATATGAATTTCATTTCTGAGGAAGTTAGGAGGTATTTTCTCTCTTTAAGAGGTTTTCTAGTTATTTGATGTGGTACAATATATTATAAACTGTATTCCATAAGTTACAGATTTGAGCAGATTTGCGGACTTCTCGATTATGGGCCAGAGGAACGCGAGGCTCTCCTTTAGGTTGAAATTCACTTCACATGGCGCAACGACTAGCTATATATAGTGATGGATTTTGGTTCATTACAAAAAAATTAAGGTAAAAGGGTGGGGGGGGGGACAAGTGTTCTGTCTCGTGAATGGGCACGTGGGATTTGGCAAGCTCAGTATTAAATTTCAAAATTGTCATTACACATTATTTTTTTACTTCGTTTTTTATGCCTTATGGGAGCTCCCTTTTTATTTACTGAATCGTAACCATCCTTATAAATGTAACATTTACTCGTTATTTTTACAAGATAAAATATACCCTTTCAAAATACACCTTATGCCTCCCCCATATTTTTCCATTGTCTATTACTATGAACAAATATAACATCCTATTCCTAATACATTCGTCTACTCCCTTCCCACGCTCAATTGCGTAATAATAATTCCAGTTTGGGAACAGTCTTACGATTTCGTTGCGAACCAGATTTCTCCCCGTTGACCGGCACCGGGCTGGCCCGGGTAATGGGACGCGTCGGCTTCGTTTCGCTCCGTGTCGTGGCCTTCTTTTCAGCACCTGCGGCCCCTCTCTCGTCGTCTGATAGGTTCCCATCGACTTGCAAGGCTTGCCCCTCGCCGCCGATCCATTAACGGATATTTCACATGGAATGGTGTCTGTCCGTTTTACAATGTTTAACTTCCGCGAACGAAATGTATCTATTTAGACTACTGCACTATGCTCCATTGCAGGGTTACGCACACGGTTTATCTGTTCACATATTACACGACGTATTTCTCATACATCATCAATACTGAGGGCATTGCATCTGCACACTGTGTCTCTCGGAATAATTTTCAACACCTCCAAATTTGTTTTATCAGACGCCCCGATGATGTATCGCAGTGTTTCTTTCACTCGCGTATACGCTGCCGCACACTTGTTCACATGTTCTCGCTTTACTCTGACCAACACAGCTACAGTTTGTTCAATCAATATTGTTTTCCACTTCACTTAATCACACTTATTAGTTAGCATTGCTTTTCACCAGTTTTTGTCTCGATTTAAAGATCGATGCGGTTGGATTATTTTTCACTTCGGTCTCTCACTGCCAATGCCACATTCACGCTCCTCCGTCATTCCCTCTCTGGCGCTGTCTGTTCTCGTTCTCACGTTTTTCCCTGCTCTTCTGACCCCTTCCGACCGAGTCACCGGGCTACGGCCATGACGACCGCGCAAGATCGCGCGACCGCGCAGATCCTGTCAAACGTCTGTACAGTGTCTAAGAAAACTGTTACAATGTGATTCGTTTAATGAAAACTCTCGGTAATATGTTCCGTTACTCTCAGTAACTGGTGCGTGCGTGATAGCCTGCCATATGACTTTTCTTGGCAATAATTTTTGTTTTTAAAAGTAGTGTGAAAATCATGAGATACGTTATGATGTTTAGAAATGAAATGAAGAATTATTTTAGTTTTATATGATGTTATAATCCCCGGAGTTATCCAAATATTACTTTTCCCTGAAATGTTTAATTTTCTTTTTTAAGAGTAAAGCACTTACTAAAGTGAAACTATATATTTGTATTACAGTACAGTAAACAGTCTGTCATGATTCCTGCAGAAAGTGGCCTATGAATAATTTTATTTCACTTTCAGAAAACAGATTACACATGCGTGTACTATTTAATATGTATTTGTTTGCATTTCTTATAATTGAAAGTATTTGTGCATCGTGATCCCTGTATCCTAATTCTTTCGTTGGAATTTCATATCTAGTAGTGGTTTTGTGAATTATGATTTGATCGATTGTCGTCTTTGAATTGAGTGTAAACCGTGTAGGTACTTTAATGTAATATTAAAACTGAAGGAAGTAATTAATTTGAGACACTGGTCTTTTCCGCAAGTTTTGGTAAAAAAGCAATGTTAAAATATTCGCATCTACAAAAATGGATTCAAAAGTGTGATTACTGACTTTGTTTAGAATTATCCCTAGATTTCCTACGAACATGGTGTAATTTATAGCTCTCTTTGTTGGGGGCCTGTACGTGCAAAGTAACATAATTTTATTCGTATGAAAATGTACGATAGATATTTTAAAAACATTTTTAACTAAGTACATATTTAATTCCGTCAAGAAGATAGAAACTATATCATTTCTAACTAAATACAAGAACCTCCATATGAAGGACTCTGATTCCCTTTCTCTACAATAATTGCTTGCAAGGTAAAATTTTGGAATTTGGTAATTGCTAAGGTCATTAAGAACATATTTTTGACTTAAATGGCTTTGTTAAGCAGCGTCGATAAATTCTATTTTATTTGAAAGAAATTGAACATTATGGTGCAATAAGTGAATCTTTTGCAGGTGCCTACACGGATGTCTTTCTACTGAAACTGATTGTAGTTGGTATATATTTACTCCATTTTTACCCCGAGCGCATCTTCAAAGGTTGTAACATGTCTTAGCAGTGACAGATTTGGAGGAAATGGGGGCATCAAATGGAGAGGAATTAGTACTGGGATTGGGAGAAACAGTAGGTTCAAAGGAAGAGGTAAGAGAGTTTGAAATAGGGGCGGGGGTGGAGAAAGTAAGGAAGTTAGAAGGAATGGGTTTTTGATAGAAGACTACGTTGGAGTCGAGTTCATGATGTGTTGTGTCAGCACACTACTTTGTGTGTTTTCTAGTAAAGTTAATGTAGAGATCATGCTGGGGAAAATATTTTGCTGAGAGGAAATTAATTTCGAAAAGTGACATTTGTTTCTCTCAGAGACAGTTGTAATAATTGTTTTATCTCGCTACATAGTGTTGGTGTGTTTTACCAGAAGAGCAGAATCGAGATTAAAATATTAATGTTTTGGGCACCACATTGTATTTTTTTAAATTAATGTTCAGGTTAAAGTGACCGCCAATATTTGTCATTCTGCCCTCCTATGATAATGATTGTGTCCCGATTTGTCAGTGTCTTCGTGTGTGCGTCCTATTCTGCAGTTACGTCCACAAACCTTCCGTTAGGTTTAAAAACAGATGAAACTGAGAAACTAGAGGGCAACACTGACACTTGAGAGAGAAAAGATGGCGGGCATGGCTGTATGTTAAAATTAGTAGCTCTTTTTACGCTTAGTAGGAATGTCTTTGTAGTCAGGTGGGCTAGAGTGCGCAACTTCACGTGTTTTCGTTTTGACGTGCTGCTTAGTTTGTTTGTGTTGTTTTGTACGTAAATTTATCGATGGTAGAGGAGGGTTGTGAGGATCAAGAAGAGAAGGAAATTCTGTTTATTAATCCAAAACACTAAATATGTTTTGAGTTGTGACTGGATATGGGTGTCTGCGTCTTGCGCGCAGTCACAGGTGCGCAGTTAGGAAGATTCGCAGTGTTGCCGATATGCGCCCAACTGTCTGTGTAGAGAACAACTGGAAGGCATCGCAGAGAAAGGCTGGAAAGCCTTCGGACATGTTTGTTTAAATTCTCGTTTATAAGTGTGAAGGCTTTCAGAAAATCGACTTTGAGTGTGTAGAGAGTAATGAGAGTATAACGCGTCACGAATGCATTTTAATGTACATGATAACATTGGATATATATATATATATATATATATATATATATATATATATATAAAATTCAGATAAGAGCAATAAGTGCCTAACTTAATATTTTTGAAAATGGAATATTGGTGTTTATTCAGTAAATTAAAAATTCTGATTCGATAGAGAAGGTATGTCGGCTATAAAATTGATGAAATGCAGGAACTTCTACCAACGTAGATTACCAACGTTGGCGGATTTTTCACGTTATGTACATAGTTAGGTCGAATTTAGACACTGTATGGAGGTGAATTCTAGTGGTCGGCTGCTCTGATCGGTAATTTTCCGTGGTTTCTCAGATCAATATCGAGCGAATGCGATAGAAGTACCCTATCTAACGGAATACAGACCGCACGCAAACTTTCTTTCCTCTGAATTCTGTATTCATATTCAACTTGTTTATGAGTAAAGGTAGGGATCCCAGAACTCAATAAAACGTGCACAGAATACAATTTTCAACATTGTATGTCACACAGTTTTAACTGTTTTTAACGTTGAATACACATTAAACAAGATATATTTATAATATTCTTTAAAAATATACAACAAACGACAATGGAATTTCCAAGAGTGGAATTTTTGAAATTGAGAAGGTACTTGTAGTTAATATTAGTGATATCACTGTACACATAATCTTAATGAATTTCAGTTACGCAAAAACGTATTGATGAGTGTACATATTGTTTGAGTATACAGAAAACGGAAACGATTATTATGCATATGAGAAGTAGTAGGCCTACTTCTCAGAAAATTACTTCGAATAACATGAATTTGAAATTCCAGAAATTAACTTGCAAATTACATCTCTTCGGAAAAAACTGCAATTACTTATTCACCAATGTCTATATTTCAAAAACTGAGTAAATTTGACAAAATTGCTGTTGATTGCACAGCCGATTGATGCTGGTAGTTCGCAAATGAAGTACTACCAATATCTGCCCTGCTTGTCTGTGTGATTTCGTTTCTCGGTAAAAACGAGAAATTTGGTTTTCGAATTGTGATTTGAGAACGTTTTGAATTTTTTAATTGAAATGTTTTTAGTTATGGATTTATGAAATAACACTTCCTTACAAAATTAAAATTAAACACTGCTTCAAAACGATTGACGAAAAGAAACGAAAATTCATATTGATATTGACATGGCATTTTCATTATGTGTATCGAGATTCTGCATACATATACCATAGATTCACAACATCATGGTTCAACGTTTGTTGTATATACAACCCTTTCCGAAAGCTAAAGCTTGCGCTCATGCAGTGTTGCAAGGTGGCACTGCGATCACTCATCCTTCACCTTCAGTCTCACACCGTTCTCACAGCTTTCCTATGTGAAGATGAAGGAACACAGTCACCTAGATCTGTGCGCGTTTACATTCTCATAACACATCTTCGCTTTTCCGGAGTGCTGTTGCAATGCAAAAAACTCCTTTTGTTCAAGAGAACGTAGTTTAATTTTTACTTTCCTTCCAATTGATCGAGAGTCCCCAATAAGATATCTCGAACCAGCGAGGAACCGTCCCAGCCGGGAACTTACCTCGGAATACGTTCCTTAAAACATTATTTACTAATGTAAAGTTAAAATACAAATACAAAACTACGGGAAACTAATGGTGCTAAAACAGCTCGTACTTTCTCGCCTTTAGTAATGGTTATGTAATACTATTTATACCACAATTTCTCTCCGAATTAACACATCTCAGTCATAACTTTTTGTAAAACTCATTTGCATTGTTGCCAGCACATGGACGGTTGACATGTACTACATTTTACAACGCAGTAACACTGATAGCGTTGGCAAACAAATGTAAATAGATAAAAAAATATGTAATAGTAGTAATTATTAAACACTATAGTATAGTGATATTCTAAAAAAAAAAACGCAAAATAGCGATTCACTCAGACTCGACGATTCGAAACGGAAGAACGGTTGTCTTTGCGGATGATACGAACATCCTTTGCAATAAAGAAACCGTAAATAGTACAATATCAGATGTTTCAAATTGGTTCCGAAATAACAAATTAATAGTAAACGAAAAGAAAACGGTTTTAATGCAGTTTTCCATTTCAAATAAACAATTCTGTGAAGTATTGAAAATGAACGGTGTACCATTGACTGAAGTTAAGGCAACAAAATTTTTAGGTCTCTCAATTCAGTCAAACCTTAAATGGAACGTCCATTTAAATGAATTGAACACAAAATTAAGTTCAATATGCTACGCGTTCAGAATTCTTGCAAATTCAGTCAGCCTTCATACTGCTCGTTGTGTATACTTCGCGAATGTTCATTCCCGCCTGAGATATGGCATAGTATTCTGGGGAAATACATCTTATAGCTCCCAGACTTTTAGATTACAAAAACGAATTGTACCAATAATAACCAAATCCCACCCACGTGATTCATGTAAGCCTCTCTTCATTAATCTAGGAATTTACCATTACCGTGTCTTTTTATTTACGAATCAGTGGTTTTTGTAAAAAATGACTTGCTTAAGGGCGGGAATATATTTTCAGAAAATGCTGAAGTCTATTACTATAACACTCAACGTAGAAATCATATTCATCAGGTGACAGTATCAACAGCTCATTACAAAAAATTCACATACAATACATGTACATTATTTTACAACACTTTGCCAGATGACATTAAACGATTAAATTCAATAGAAAAGTTTAAATCACAAGTGAAATCGTTTCTGCTGCATAACTGTTTCTATACAATTAGAGACTATACTGAGCATCACAAGAAAAGTAACATTAATTTTAACAATGATACATAATGCATTAATTACCATTTGGACTGTATAAATGAGTATAAACAACCTGTAACAACTATTGTAACACAGCTTCCGGGTCAATGACCCCCATCTCGATCAGGTTTTTCGTCCAGTTTCCCTGATCCATTGAGCAAATGCTGAGATGGCCCCTTGTTTTGCTTCTGGACATAAACGTAACTTCATTTTCTGTGCACGTCTTCTAGAATTCAGTGGGAAATACAATTATTCAAATTATCGTTTCCATGTTGTCGCGGCAGGAAGTAATAAGAGCCAAAATTTATTGCTTATTTATCCTTGAAAATAGATTTTATTACATGGGAGTTTTTTTCTCCCTTTCAAAATTCAAAATTTATTGCTTATTTATCCTTGAAAATAGATTTTATTACATGGGAGTTTTTTTGTTTTTTTTTTCTCCCTTTCAAAATTCAAAATTTAAGTAGTATATGACTTAGTGTAGGGATCACAGATTTTGAAAATGTGCACACAATTCACTTTTCCCCATAGCACGTCATACGCAGTTTTTTAACTGTTTTTTTGACGTAAACATAAATAAATAAAATAAATAAATAAATAAATAAATAAACTCTATGGCTACCTCTAATGCAATCGTCTACAGATTCTCGAAAAACTATCGTATTCTGTTATCAGTGCGGCTTTACAAAAAATGGGCTACAACAAGCAAAAATGACCGCTAATTCGTATGGGATATACATTTTGCAAATTAGCATTGTTGATACCGCTAACAAGAAAATGAAAATGGATAGAAAAACATAATAATTATGTTTATAATTATCAAAATTACTATTACACACACACACACACACACATATATATATATATATATATATATATATATATATATATATATATAATATATTATTCTGCAAATAGTTACAAAATTGGTGGCAGAATTTAATGATAATAATAATAATAATAATAATAATAATAATAATAATAATAATAATAATAATAATAATATAGAACATAAATTATTAGTAAGTAAAAGAAATAAAAACAAGTGCGAACCACAGCAACAGACCTATTACATCAATTTTGAGTACGATATTTTTGTCGTTTTGCACTTCACCTCACCTCACTACATTACACTAAGTTACTTTCCATCCCCGGCTCATTTCACCTCTTTTCTCTTACCCGATTTCCTCACTGAACATTTCACTCAACCCAACACTTTACTGCACTGCACTGTACTTAACTACAAGTACAGTTCTTTTCTAAATAGCAAATACAAACTAAATACTATTGTTAATATAAACTAAATTATATTCGATCTAATCTACTTCTAAACATTTTTACAGAGCAAGGAAAGATTTCAAATATTGTCGAGTGTTAGCTGTTTCAATCATTAAATGATAATATCATTTATATTAATTTATTATATTAAAATATTATTTTTATCGATTATAATGATACATTTTATCGTCTAATTAAAAAAATGTGTTTTGTGATAATGATATAAATATAACATAATATAATAAATAATAATAAAATGAAATAAATAATAATGTACAAGTTCTAAGTTACCAACTGCGTAACACTATCATTCATTTTACGAAGAGCAGTAAATTGGGAGCAGGCGAATATATTTGTCGCTATATTTCACAAAAAATATTCATATTTTCAAAAAATTCAATGTGGCATAATACCTGAATTTCATTAAGCAAAAGATTATATCTTCATAATTGTAGTTGTAGGAAGACGCCGAAAACATGTTTGCATTTTTCCAACTTCCGAAAAATCAGGCATTTCAATGAACATGAGATCTGCACTATTCTCCTTGTCCTTTACGCTATCTAAGGTCAACATTTAATCAAAAACTGTAGTGCCGTTTTTTTTAAAAAAAAATGGTTTGAAGAAAATAAAAATTGCCTATATTTGACAAAATTTCGTAAAAAGTACTCATGGTTTTGAAAAATTGAACATGACAATATTTTTAGATGTTTTTCATGAACACATTTCATTAAGAGAAAAATGTTTATCTTCATAATTGTGGTTGTAGGAAGATGTCGAAAAAAAATTTAATTTTTTAATTTTCGAAAAATTAGGGTTTTCACCGAACATGAGATATACGCCATTCTCTTAAACGTGTCCTACACACTTTGTTATCTGGCTTTGTGCGAGTGGGTATGCAGCAGGACAATATTTTACTATACTTCGGTTTTTATAACACGGCGCGGAAGACTTTGTTTTCATGATGGAATATGGCCCGTTTTATGCGTCTTTCTTGGTCGTGCCGCTAGATATCTCATGATAGCGACCTATCAAACAGTGCTGCAGATAAAGTGACATCTAGCGGCACGACCGAGAAAGATGCCAAAAGCCGTGTCATTTTCCATCGCGAAGACAAGGAACTCATGCGACATGTTTATAAAAACCGAAGTATAAGAATGTATACACAACATTTATTACAGATTTATTTTCTCTAAGAGGATATAACGACCATGTGCATTGACCGATGTGCATTGACCGACATGATGTTTCAAAAATTAATCATGTTTAATTGGGATTCCTTATTTGAAGATAGCTCTACGGCATGCACCTTTTTAAACGTGTAAGTAAAATAGATATTCTTGAGAATGGATGCAAGGATACGTTTAATCGAACGAGGCTAACAATTTATGAAATTGTAATTTACTTAGAGAATGATTTTTATCTTTGTCTTCAGAGACAGGTGTCCTCGAAAATGGAACAAGTAATATGTCAAGGACATCGAACTGATCATTGATTTGAGGAGTTAACATTACCAGGCCTAACAGAATTTGCTATTGCATCAAGATCTGGTTTCATTAATTATATGAAAACAAAATTTCCGTAGAAATATTTGAAAAGTTCAAGATGTTGTTTTCTACTTTTGAAATTATCACGATGGTAATTTTATTGAGTGCAATGTCAGTCGACGAAAGAAATTATGCAATATCCGAAGATTGTTTGAAGATTATTTCGGTGTTCTGCTGTAAGGACTCCATGCCTTACAAAGAATTTGTTGGATTGGAAAGTAGTATTTCGCAATGTCTGCTATTTCTATGAGTCGGTAAAATTAAATCAATTGGAAAATAAATTCATCTTTTTCTCTGGTGTGACGAGCCTGATTGAAATTAAAGAAATAAACTGAAAGCCACCAGCATATTTCACGAAAAGGAATCTAATTAACGTTTTAAGATAAATTTCATATAATTGACGTTGCTATCAACTTATCATTTCCAAGTATTTAAAAAAAATTGCAAAATATAATGAAGATCTTTAAATAAAATCATTCTAAACAAGTTCCCTGCAAATAGTTTTAGAGTGTTGGAAAATGGACCAATATCTCAAAAAATGTGAAATGCTTTCAATAATCAAGTGCCAGAAAAGGTTTTAATAAAAATAATTTACCAACCAATCATGAAACATGGAATGTGCAATTGTACGTCCACCTGTTAGACGCTAAATCCACAAAACCAGAGAAATTAACATAAAATTCACATTATTTTACAACACATTACCAGATGGCATTAAAGTAAGTGCTTACCCTTAAATAAAATCTTTTCTGTTTCGTAACTGTTTCTTTGCAATTAGCGACTATATTGAGCATCAAAAAGGAAGTTAATATTTATTTTATTAATGACGTTAATTCATTAGTTATCATTTGTACTGAATGGTTCTATTAGTTATAATTTGTACTGAATAATTCTGTGCTTACAAAATCTCTCTCTTTCTTTTTTTCTCTTTCTCTCTCCTTCTCTCTTTCTCTCTCCTCTCTTTCTCTCTTTTTCTCTCTCTCTCTCTCTCTTTTTTGACTTTAACAAAAATGTAGCTTCACTGCCAGTCGGAAGCGGTCCTATATGTTTCTCAAAACAATCCTTCACAATTGAAGGACTTAGTAGAAGAAGGGATTCTCCCATTTTTTTGTGAAATTGAGTTATTGGCATTATACAAAACTTCAAATATTATTCTTTTAGTGTAATATGTTATTTAAATCCAATATGGACTTACAAGCAAGTGTACTGCGTATAAAAGTTTAAACATGTACTGAGTTATATGAGGGAAGTTTAGGTGAAACCTTCATTATCTCAGAACGATGCCAATGTGGGATAGCTCCTTGTTCTACTGAGCCCTTTAATTCTGGATGTGGCTTAGCGCATAGTCCTTTGGAAGGTGCCTTCGCTATTAGGGAACGCTGTCGAAATGAGATGAACTTTGCCTCCAACAAGTCCAGAAACATGAGAGATGTCAAGGGCAGTTGTATCGGAAGGTGGGTCAGAGTGTTTGTCTCGAAAACAGAACATAAATTCCACAAATCTGATTTGTCTCCATACAACAGTACATTCAGATGTCGTAGCCCAGGTCGAATTTCTCGAGAAGTAAAATAAGCCGTTGCTAAGGGGTTCCCCTCAAAGAACGGCCATGTGTTCCGAAAAAAAACATAAATTGTTTGAAAAATGTAAAATATGTTTCTATTTCTAAAATAATTCTTAATCAAATAGTCGACTCCAAGTAAAACTTTGTATTTACTTTTTTAATATTTACTAAATGTAAGATTAGTCTAACTTGAAGTACATGTTTATTTTGTAGTAAATCTGGAGTATTTTTTTCCTGGAGGGAGGTCCCATTAGGAGCTTGGGGGCACCGTAAGACCTAAATCTAGTAGCCTCCGAAGATAAGAAGCGCACATACACAGGGACGTCGATGTGTAGAACAAGTGAAGGGGATGCTTAGGACCAGATGGCCTTTTTCCAATGACACACTGCTCTATAAATAAATCTCACCCACGATTTTCTTGTAAGTATCTCTTTATTAAGCTAGGAATTACCTTGCCTTTTTATTTACGGATTTGTGGGTTTTGTAAACAATTATTTCATCAGGTGTCAGTATCAGTATCCAATTATGTTTATCAAGTTCAGCATCAAGAGCATGCTACAAAAAAATCACCAATACGTGTACATTACTTTACACCTCATTTCCAGATGACATTAAACGATGAAAATCAATACACAAGTTTAATTGACAAGCAAAATATTTTCTGTTGCCTAACCGATTCAATACAGAGACTATTCTGAACGTCAAAAAGGAAAGTAATATTAATTTTAAAACGATGTTTAATGTATTAATGACCATTTGGACTACCGGCCGAAGTGGCTATTGGGCATCAACTGATGTCATTGCAATGCCTTTGACCAGGAGGTCCTAGTGTTCGAGTCCCGACGGTGGCAGGGTTTTCGATACTTGCTACGCAGCTATGTCGAATTCTGTCGCTGTTCTAGGGAGAATTCTAGGGTCGGCTACTTTGATCGCTAGTTTTCCGTGGTTTCTCCGATCAATACCAGGCGAATGCCGGAGCAGTATCCTAATAAACGGGCCACAGACCGCGCGCCATTTTTCCTTCCTTTCTTGTCCTATCCTCATCCCTTACACACACTTACACTCACAAGCAGTACTCTACCACACTTGTAGGGAGACCAGTTGGGAACTTAGAGCTTGTCCCGGCTGGGGCAGTGCCACGCTGGTAGGAGATACCTGATTAGGAAAAATCCCCGCGACCCAACGTAGGTACGCGTCGGATCATCCAGCGGGGAAGATCACTGCTACCTCCCGCGATAAAACACGCACTGTAGTTACGGGACTAACGATCTTAGCAGTTCACGCATACAGAATCACTAATCAATCAGTCAAAACCCTTTGAACTGTATAAATCTAAATAATCTGCAATAAGTATTGCACCTCAGCTTCTGGGTCAGTGACCCCCATTTCGATCAGGTTTTTCGTCCTGTTTCCCTGAACCTTTAAGCGAATGCTGAGATGGCTTCATGTGTTGCGTCTTGACATAAATGTAACTTCACTAACTGTGCCCGTTTTCTAAAGTCCAGTGGTAAATACACTGAGGGGACAAAAGTCATGCAATGGCATTATGCAAATATACAAATGGCAGTAGTATCGCATACAAAAAGTACAAAAGGTATAAAAGGGCAGTGAATTGGCAGAGCTTTCATTTGAATCAAGTGATTCATGTGAAAATGTTTTTGACGTGATTATGGCCGCACGATGGGAATTAATAGACTTTGAACCCGTAATGGTACTTGGAGGTAGACGCATGGGAGATTCCATTACGGAAATCGTTAGGGAATTCAACATTCCGCGATCCACAGTGTCAAGAAGACGCCGAGAATACCTAATTTCAGGCACAATCTCTTACCAGGGAAACCAGCAGAGACCTTCACTTAATGACCGAAAGCAGCGGCGTTTGCGTAGAGTTGTCAGTGCTAATACACAAGCAACACTGCGTGAAATAATCGTAGAAATCAGTGTGGAACGTACGACAAATGTATTCTTTAGAACAGTGCGGCGAAATTTGGCTTTCATAGGCTAAGGCAGCAGGAGACCGACGCGAATGCCTTTACTAACAGCACGACATCGCCTGCAGCGCCTCTCCTGGGCTCGTGACCATAGCGATTGGACCCTAGGCGAAAGGAAAACAGTGTCTTGGTGAGATGAATCCTGATTTCAGAGTTCCAGAGTAGCGCAGCCCCCACGAATGCATGGATTCAAGATGTCAAAATGGCTTTGTGCAAGCTGGTGGCTCCATTTTGGCTCCATAATGCTGTAAGCTGCTTTTACTTGGAATGGACTGGGTTCTCTGATCCAGCTGAAACGATCATTGACTGGAAATGGTTGTTCTGCTACTTCGAGACCATTTGCAGACATTCATAGAGTTCATATTCCCAAACAACTATGGAATTTTATGGATTACAATGCGCCATGCCACCGGCCCACTATTGTTCGCGATTAGTTTGAAGAACATTCTGGACAATTTGAGCGAATGATTAGGCCATCCAGATCACCCGCCATGAATCCCATCGAACATTTATGGGACATCCAGAGGTCACTTCGTGCACAAAATCCTGCACCGACATTTTCGCAACTGGGGCAGCACGACAATATTTCTGCAGGGTATTTCTAACGTCTTGTTGAGTCAATACCACGCCAAGTTGCTGCATTTCACTGGGCAAATGCAGGTTATTCACGATATTATGGGGTATCCCAAAACTTTTGTCAACCCAGTGTATTGATATTTAAATTATCGTTCTCCATGTCCTCGCGGCAGGAATCGATAGCAAAAATCTTGTAGCTGATTTCCATTTGCAAATGGTTTTTATTACGCGGGAGATTTATTAATTAAATAAATAAACAATGTAGATGATTTCGTGCCCTGGTGTTGGTGGCATGCAGTCAACGTGAGTACGGGGGAGTTGGGGGAGGAGAGAAATGGTACTTCACAGCCTCATCTGCACTATTGTTCGATGAATGATGCTGTCCAGTCGTTTCAAACAATACCGACTGCCTTCCGGACGCGCCTTGGGAGGCACATGGAGGACATGTTCTTTGTTCTTCGGGCACCACCTTTGATGCTGTTGTCAAGATGCCGGGCCATCGCAATCTGTCAAAATTTTGTTTTTTCTTCGTTTGTTCCTTTCTTTCTTCTTTCTTTATTTTGATGCCGTATTCTGTTGAGTATGTAGAGCTGCCCTGTGAACCAGGTAGATAGCACTTCGCGTGTAATCCTCCGCGTTCCAGGCGCGAAAACTGTTCTCGGGTCGAGGGTAATCATAAACTAATTGCTCAACTGGGTGTGGCTGAGGTTTAGCATCTTCCTGCCTTGCAAAATTGTAGAAAACCTACCATATATCTAACGATTAACTGCTGGAGAGATCAAGGAATAAAAATAAAAATGGGCAAATGCCATGATTGAAAATATAATTTAGTGTTGTAAAGAACACGAAATTATCAACCAACTGTTTGAGCAAAATTATGAGTTGTTTAATTTTTGTTTGTCTACACAATTATACTATTTGAAATACGAAGGTACGAGTGTATGGCGTACGAGCGTAAAGGCGAGAATGTAAATGCAAATGGAAGACTCAGAGAAACAAAGCCGTTTCTGACCAGGAAGGTCCTGTTTGTAAAATATTTTGTCACAAACTCCTGATGGAGAAAACAAATGAGCGAGGAAGGGAACTGTATATAAATTGCGGGTGCCAGAACAACACATACTTTCTTGAATTATTTGTAACTGTATGGTAATATTATATGGGGTAGCTTCGTGCGAAAATTTCGAATATTTAAACTCGATTGTACATGATTCCGCGGCCAGACACGAGTTACTTCACCTAGGGATTGTAATACTGACCCAACATTTGCATCTGCAAGTGTCTCGAATGAGGAAGAAATTCTTCACCCGGAATTTAAACTCCATCATGTAGGTTTACAAGTTTTACTGATGTTCTACACCCGCATCGTCGGATAAATCGGGGTTCAAGAAGTATCCACAAATAAATGCATAAATTTACTTTTTGAAAATTCAATTTTTTTTAATGAAAATAGCCATTTTTTATAGATTACAGAAAAGAGATTTACACTTTCACAAAAAGTTCAAAATAATTAACAGCTGTTTCTGAGAATATCTTGTGTAAGAATTCTCAATCAAGAAATCAAAAAAGAAAGTAATATCAATTTTAACAAATAAATTTAATGTATTATTTACAATTCGGACTGTATAATTCTAAAGAACCTGTAACAAGTATTGTACTTCTGCTTCTGGGTCAATGACCCCATCTCAATCTGGTGTTCGTCCAGTTTCCCTGATCCTTGAGCAAGTACTGAGATGGCCCCTTGTTTTGCTTCTGGACATAAGTGTAACTTCATTATCTGTGCACGTCTTCTAGAATTCAGTGGGAAATACTGATATTCAAATTATCATTCGCCATGATGTCGTTGCAGGAAGTATTATTCCTTGACGAAGGACATGAGGGATAAGAGCCCAAAAGGTACCCCCGGATAAGATGGTAGTTCTCCTAAACCAAATGACGTATGAGTGGTTACATTATAATTCTAACATAAGAATAATATTTTTGAAAGGTTTCCTAGCTCCCGTCCCACCACCCACACCCCTCTAGAGCAGAGAACGTGTTTTTTTTTAATTTTTTCGGCAACTTTGTAGCAGATGCAGCACTGGGAGGTGCCGTGCTGCGAGTGCGACTACATACGGGGATCAGAACGGGTTTCAGGGGATTGTTTGCCTTTAGGGGAATGATAGACAATATGCAATGAGAATGAATATAAATTTAATTGCATAATAATTATGAATACAACTGGTTTTGGTTTATAATAAGCCGGAGGACCATTGAAAGTTTATAAAGTTACTGACTGCTCTTCTTTCTTGAAGTACACTTGGGTTTAGCTTACTTACAGTTTGTAGCAAGGAAGGCACCAACCCAAATCACTCGGCTGAGTGTGTCGCTGTCCGGGCTGAGGTAGGCTCCAGGCAGTTCGGTGGTGCGAACTGGCATGGGCGCGGACTCAGATGACCGGAGCTGGTGGTGGAGTTTGCCGTGAATTCGGCCAGGTGGCGGCTGCGGCCCGTGAGTGGCACGAATTTGAGGCAGGCTTGATTTGGCCGTACTAATCGCCTTGATAGGCGAAGCAGGAACAGCCGACCTTGATGAGTTTTGCTGGTCAGTCAGTTTAACAAGTTCGGAGCAGTGTAGTTTGAGAAGTTCTGTTGATTCTCCTCTGTCGATTGTGCTCATTCTGTCATTCTGTCAATTCATTCTCGGTTCTGTTTAGTCTGTTCTCTCATGTGGGAGCGAAGTCGCAGTATTTATTATATTGCGGGTGTGATTGAGGCCGTGGAGGGGAGAGTCACGTGGCTATGACTAGGGCCTATGGTAAGGCGGGAAAGTTTGAAGTGCCCGCGATCGGCTTCCTATTCGTGATGCGCCTTCGGGCCTGGGGAGAGGAGTGTCACGTGACATTGGCGGCGATCGGAAGCAAAGGCGGTGGCACGTGGGGTGCCCGCGATGGCGGCCCGTTTGTATTTGAGATTTCCATCCCACGGGAATTAAGGCATCTGGCTTGCAGGTGGCCAAGGAGCGGGGCGGCGCGCCGGCAGTGCACCTGAAGCTCTCTTTGTCGGCGAGATACATTAACGGGCTTATATTTGCGAGGGAGGCCCGAAGCGATTCCCAGAAATATTTGTACACATTTCTTGGTCGCTTGTCAGGTAGCGAGCGATGGGGTGAGTGAAGGGCCCCGCGCGCCTGGGTGGCTCAGCCCTAGGCTAATGAGGGCTTAAACCCCAGCTGGCGACCGCCAAGAAGCGGCGGTCAATGTTCTTGGCGGGCGTGGGCCCGTGAGAACGGCGGTTTGCGCGGAAGACACTGTAAATGTTTTTATTGCCCTTTTGTTGGATTTTTCGAAGTGCAGCAGCGTGCTGGCATGCACAGAGAGCGACTTGTGAGAGGTTGGTGAAAGTACGCTCTTAATAGTGGGTGGCCGCGCGGGAAGAAAGCTTTTAGGGGCTGCGCCTTGGTGGCGAGATTGAAAATTTGATCGCGAGATTGAACAAACTTAACACTTTTTTATCTGATGCATAACTGGAGACTTGTGTGGAAGGGGAACAGATTGAACCCGGATTTGCCAGACCTATTTTTCTGTATCTTAGAACACCGACCCAGGTACGAAAAAATCTTAAACCTTCATCTTAAAACACTTGTGAATTTTTTCATATTCTTTTAATTGCTGGGCCATAGTTTAAAAAATAAGGCATTTGTAGTCAAGAATTTGGCTGTCCGATAGCAGAGATCCCATTCGTGCAAGAGGAAGGTCATATAATGGCGTCTGAAACGTTGGTCACTTTGCCTAGGACACGGAAGGTCGCAGGTTCCTAGGACGCGGCGTCTATGTAGCCAAGTACTTGACTACAAAAGGATTTTTTTTAAATTTTGGCCCAGCAATTAAAAGAATGTGAAAAAATTCACAAGTGTTTTAAGATAAAGGTTTAAGATTTTGGGTCGGTGTTCTAAGGTACAGAAAAAGAGGTCTGGCAAATCCGGGTTCAATCTATTCCCCTTCCACACAAGTCCTCCACTTGTCCTTCATTTGTGACCGAAGTTTCTCATAAACTGCTAAAAAACATCGTCTTTCCTTAGCGTATGATATACTTATGCAAAAGATTAAAAATATTAAAAAAATAATAAATTGTAACTAAATTCCTAAATCAAAATATTACTGGTGCTTCAACAATGTATACAAATGTTAAATAAACACTAAAATAAATGTACAGAACTGTTGCAGTCATTCTTGAAGTATATTTTATTCAAGGTGAATTAAAGGCGGGAAAATGGTTTTTATTTTACTGCAGCCTGGTAGTCAAAATCTGAAAAAAGTTCACAACCATTTGTGTTTTAAGAGGAACGTTCGAGATTTTTTTCAAGTATGTTCCATGTTTTTAAGACCCAATAAAAATTATTTTTTCATATCGTAGGCTTCCGCGGCCAGAGTCATGATCTGGGCTGTCCGGTTGACGGCGCGTCGAAGGCTGAGGTGCCGACGTTTCGACCAACATATCGCGGTTCATATCAAAATTCACAAATACAGCCCTGAAGAGGACCGCGATATGTCGGTCGAAACGTCGGCACCTCAGCCTTCGACGCGGCATCACCCGGACAGCCCAGATCATTTTTTTTCCCTCAAAAATATTATGTTTGAATTTGGGTCTGAGAAAATATCAAAAAATATTTTTCTGATAGTATAAATTGTCTTCTTATTTATCACATTTTACAGTCAGATAAAATAGTGTTAAGTTGTCGAAAAACATTCAATTAAAAAAACACGTTTTTGGCTGTAGAGGGGTGTGGGTGGTGGGACGGAGGCTAAGAAACCTTTCAAAAAAATTTTTTGTTAGAATTATAATGTAACCACTCATATGTCATTTGGTTTAGGGAAATTTTTTACCATCTTAACTGGGGGTACCTAATCAGTTACTGCTGATTTACCCTTGGAAATAGATTTTGTTACATTGGAGCGAATATTTTGTTAACAATCATTGCAAAAAAACGGTCATTTCTTCTATATTCAAACTTCAACTAATATATGGCTTAGGGTAGGGATCACAGAATTATGAAAACGTGCACAAAATTAACTTCTCCCCGTAGTCACACACAGTTTTTGACGTAAATAAATAAATATATAAATAAGAATTTGTGGAACATTTGTTGACAGGTTCAATATAACAGTTCAATTTCTGTATTTTCCCATATTTCAGAGATTTTAATTACAATTCGACTATTACCGCATTTATACGTGCAATTTTTCAATTGTAACAATTAAAAGAAAAAATTGAAGCCGCTTTTGATTGGTTGATTGATAAGTAATTCCAGGCGCACCAACGGCTAATTAGTTCCGTTAATGTAGTAGCGCGTGCTTTTCTTCGCCTGAGGTATTGGTGATCTTCCCTAGTGTGATGGTGAGATCCTGTGTCGACCTGCCCGTTAGCTTGTAGGGTCCTCCCCCCTCCGTGTTCCCCATCACTGGGGCACCGGCCCAGCGGGACAAGCTCTCGATTAGTGATTCCAGGCGCGTCAACTGCTAAGATCATTAGTCCCATATGTGTATCGCGGGAGGTGGCAGTGATCTTCTCCTGCTGAATTGCGAGATCCGGCGCCGCTCTGCTGTCGGCTTTTGGGCTTTTCCCCAACCAGATACCTTCCACCAGCGGCGCACCGCCCCAGCCGGGACAAGCTCTAAGCTCCCGACCGGTCTTCCGGCATGTATGGTAGTGTAATGCATGTCAGTGTGTGCGTGTAATGGGTAAGGATAGGACAAGGAAAAGGATGGAAAGATCGCGCGCAGTCTGTGGTCTGTTTGTTCTACTGCTCCGGCATTCGCCCGAAGTTAATCGGAGAATGCACGGAAAACTTCCGGTCGGAGGAGCCGACCGCTAGAATTCTCCTCCAGACAGCGTCTGAACTCGACCTAGCTATGTAGCTAGTGTAGAAAATCCTGCCACCGCCGGGACTAAAATCCTAGCACCTCGCTGTCAGAGGCACTGCAGTGATATCAATATTGATGCGCTGAGCCCCCTAAGCAGCTTTTGAGAAAATCTGCAGTGATATCAAATGTTTTTGGAAACTGTCCTAAACTTTTAATGTTGAAGTTATAGATTTCTCTCTTAGTGCAACCGGCTGAGTTTAGCTCAGAGTCAGCATTGTCGCTGACTGGGACAGGTTCTAGGATTCTGTGGATCGGGAGCTCTCTCTCTAACTGGGAGCAAGTCCTAAGGATCGAGTCCCGACGGTGGCGGATTTTCGACACAAACCTAGGTCGAATTTTTCCACTGTGTGGAGATGAATTCTAGCGGACGGCTGCTCTGATGGGTAGTTTTCCGTGATTTCCCTGATCAACACCAGGTGAATGTCAGAGCAGTACCCTAACAAACGGTCATGGATCGCGCGCGATCTTTAGCTCGGTGGAAATGGAAATACCCAGCAAGCCAACATATAGGTTGGCGTCGGATCTCATTATTCAGTGGGGGAACACTGACACCTTTCAGAATAAAACATTCACTACACTGTCGGGACTACTGACCGCAGCAGTTGCCATCGTTCAATTAATATCTTGAATCGAATAACACGATAAACTTGATATCCCACTCTCTTCTATCAGTGGCTCAGGGGAAACACAAAACCGATCTGTTGTGAAAAATATAATAAAACAAATGTTGTAAATTGAAAGATATTGTAAACGAGTTGTTTAGTTTAAAAGCACGGGTGGGGGCGACTTCAGCTAACGGCGATTTTTCTCCGGAACCATTAGTGCCTGATTAAAACAGGTGTTCTGTTTTTAGGTTTTAGTATAGAATCCGTACTATAGGCATATTTACAATTATACAAAACAAATGATATTTTAATAATATGAATTTATTAGTTACTAAGTATTATTTTCATTGTTGGTTCTTCACATGGTCTTTAATTGAATTGAAAGTTATGCAGTATAGGAAGTGTTTAATAGTAATCCAAGCTCAAAAAAATAGAAGATTACAGGAATCATAAGGATAGCATTTGCTTATTATTTGTATGACTTTTTCACGTAATTGCAAGTCTGGAAATTATTTATAGTAATATAATTATAGGGAAAACTTTCCCCATAATATTGTTGTATGCCACATGGGGACGTACAAATGGAAAATACAGGCAATGAGCTGTATGAGGGCTGACTGAATTTGAAATATTTCTGTACGTGCAATACTCATAATGAACTTCATTTGGTGTTCAATTCATTTATATGGGTATTCAATTCAATTTTGACTGAATCAAGACATACAAAAATGTCACTATTTAAACCTCAGTAAATTGCACATTTTTCAACTTCAAGAACACAAATGTATAAAGATAACTGTACTAAAACAGTTTTACCTTTGTTTATTATGAATTTGATTTTAAAATCAATCTGATATCGTACTACAGGTTTCCTTTTTGCTGGAGATTATTTTAAGTGTCTCATTATTCCCACCTATTGGAAACAAAGAGATATGGCTTTTGAAACTGTTGGCTATTCCCTCTTATCAACATGAAATATATTTGGACAAAGACATTATATTTTACCAAAGTTGTGAGTTCCTGATGGCATTTCAGAAAAAGAAAAAATTATAGATTTAATAATTGAAGCAGCAATAGGAGGATGCTGACCCATGCTCTTCTAGAAGAACGTACAGAAAATCACTAATAATTGACTCAGATAACAGGAAAATTAGTATAAAATACAATAACTACTAATGAAACAACTATTGTTACCGAATTAGATTGCCTAAACAAGAATGTAAAACAAATCACCTAAGAAATGAGCATGACGATATTCAACTGAAAAGATGTTAGTCTCTTTCATGATTGGATCATAAATAACAATATGTGCATCCACACTATAAGCATACTATTACATCAAAGTTATTGTTTTTCATTCTTTATAATGCTACCAGGGTGGCAAAATTAAGTTGCCAACAAAGATTGAAATATAAGGACTTTCTGTTCCCACCTCCCCCCTTCTATTCATTCTCCTGATTATTTTAAGGTCAATTAAGATTAACTTTTCCTGATATTAAAAACAAATGCATAACCTTTTTTGCACCCACGCACACCTTGAGTCCCAGAGGAAGGTTATCAAAACATTTTTCTTAATGTAAATACAAAAGTTTTACGCAAATTTCATTGCATATTATTTGCTGCAATTGTATGCTACTTGTGAATATGTTTAACAAGCATCTTTTACATCCCAAATATCCATTCATTATGTTGCTTCGGTAGTCCACATCACAGCAGTTATTAGCATGAAGACTGTGTACAGCTAGCAAAATTTTCATTTATAATTTTCAGAATATGCAGGCTGGTATACAGAATTATAAATGTATAAAGTACATTTGCAACTGCAAATTTGTTGCACAAAAATTTGTGAAAACTTAAGGAAAATTCAAAAGGATGTTACATCTAGCCTATCAGTTGAACAGTTCATTTTCAGCTGGGGAAGCCAGGAACATGGAAGCATTTCTGTTATATCTCTGTCACTGATAACTGATATGATTCATAGTTCACACTGATTTGTAACATAATGGCAGTTTTTAATTTACTAACACACAGTAAATCATTTGATTCTCAAATGTATAATTTCTATTTGTATCTTCTTTCAAATTCAATACTTCATAATTGGAAGAATCTACATTTGGCATTTGGGTATAAATAATTAGAACCTATTGAACTTTTGCCAATTTATTGTAACCTCTCCAACATCATGACAGGCACAATGTACAGTACATTAATAAAACACAGATTTCAGAGAAACAATTCACAGGACATAAAACAGGTAACAGTACAAGAAATAAGGGAACTAAATAGATCATTGATTTTTCAGTAAAATATATGATAATTTATGCACTCAATCCATAGTTTTGGATCATTTCTATAATTTCAGTCCCACACAAACACCACAGAACATGATCCTAGGTACATCTTGAACACCTACACCTACCAAAAGTTTTAGTAATAAGTCCTCACTGATGGATTTTAGTTTGCCTTCATTGACATTTTTTAGTATTTGCTCTAAACTCAATTTTATTATAGGTTACTCTGCAAGTCTAAAATAATATTTCCCTTTTATCCAATATCAGCAATAATGTGTCAAAAATTTAACAACAGCAAGTTAGAAAATGTGTTGTTTTCCTTAGCATATTCATAGAAACATAAATTGAAGTAATGCTCCTTTTGCTCAATTTACAATTTATCTATGGAGTTCCCCGCTTAACAACCTTACTGAATTACATTACATTTAGTACCAATATATTAATTTTAATATTTGCTACTCAATATATAATTATTGAATCAGTGAGAACTATTGACATAAGTATTTTCAAATTTTAACGTTGTGGACATTTATTACAAAAGTTGTTCATTTTCCAACTGTGAGGATTATTACTAAAATCTACTTCAGATACTGAATATTTTATTGCACATGCAACTATCCAAACTGAAACAAGACTACAAAATATTTTTGTGATTTCGAACTAATCTTGCACAATGTGATTCACAATAATTACATTTCAGTAATGTACACACTTAACTATACATTTGTACACACTGGTAAATCATTCATTTTATATACATATGACCAACCGTAAATGGAGAGTCAGCAGCACTGTTGTGAAATTGAAGGCACTTCTGCTACTCAACCAAAAATAAAATTAGAGAAATATAAATAATGAGATCAGGTTTTTAATTTAAAATTTCAGCAACTTCATAAAAGTCTCTTGCTAATATAAATTATCAGCAATTTCAATAAAGGTATTTCACAAATGTGGTTAATCGTCTTTACAATATGAATAAGAGGCATTAGCATAAAAATATTTTAACATCACAGAAAAAGAAGAATCCTGTCAGAACATAGAGATATGCAAACTCACTGCTATTTACAAGGAGTTCATCCAACAGAATCATTCAGTTTAGAAAAGAAAGAGTGAAGTGCATAGTAATTCGAAAACTTCTCAATCAAGCATAAATTTACTGACGTAACATACACACATGCACAAAAAGAAAATAATATAAACAACACATAATCTAGAAACAACATCAGAGTATAAACACAATTGGCACAAAAAGAACAAATGTTTTTGCACCTTTAATGTGCAGTAAAAAAAAAAAAAAAGGGGGGGGGGGGGTCCTGGTGAAAAATATTAAAGTAGCATTTAAAGAACTTTAAAAAAATAAATCAATAATGTCCCATGAATTTATTTAGTTTCAAAATCAAACAGTATGCTGACATGGCAAAATACAACAGTAAGACCGACAAACTTGTAAACTGAGAATGAGAATCAACATTCGTATTATTGAAATTACTTTTCATGGTTTACACTCAATATAATCTAATGTAAACAAAGCCAACCCTGTAAAATACTTGCTCATGGTAACATTTAAAATACAAATAATACATGCCAAATACATATTGACATTTTTGCAAGATGGACAAGCTCCAAAGAAAATATATTTTACAAAGAATTTCAACAGCTGGATATTGTCTCGTTTTGGTTTGGTTACACAAAGTTGTATGTTGAGGATCTTCATGCTAGCACACTTAACACTAAGTACATTGCACATTTGTATATGCCTGTTTATAATAATGTAAGTAAAATGTTTCTAGAATATTAACATAAAACTGAAATACTGAATACCAATAGTCACAGAGTATGTAAAACTGCAGATGAATGCAATTACTGTAACCATTATACTATTCTCTCAAATAATACACTACAACTTACGATCTGTAATTCATAAAACCATTTTCATATACAACATTTCTAAATATTTCACAAACAATGCTCTATAAAATCAAACTGTCAACTAACAATGTTTATGAAAGCTATCAAACTAGGAAAGAAAAGTAAAAATTAAAAGGCAGATTGCACAGAGTTTGTAATCTTTAAATGACTGAATTCTCATTGTTCGTATATTGTAGGAAATGTCATTTTAATATTCAATTAGTTATCACAATAATTAGAAAACTCGTGATGGTCCCATGTCAACTAAAATTGTAAAAAATTACACATAAGCAATTTCCAAACATGTTAATATATTTAAAAATAAATAGATTAAGAATATCTCACTAACCAGAAACAAGGAATTGCAGCTTTGTGGCTTTCCAGATATCACTACATTTCTTAAACAATAAACAAACAAAATTAAGTATTCCTTTTTAAGTCAACACACCATACTAATTCATATCAAACTTCTCAGATCCAAAAACACACTATAACACATAATACTGGCATCAACATTGCCACAAAGCTCAAGTACAATTCAACAAAGACTTAGGACAATGACAAGAAGTGAGATTTACATTTACAAGCCTGCCTACAAAGTCTGTGGGTTTGCTAATTTGACTAACCATTATTTTCACTGTAACTACATTTCATTCTAATCGTACATATGATTATAGTATTGCCTTAATATTTAAACACAAACAGCATGACTTATTACATTTCAGCCAGTATAAATTATCTTAAACATGTAAGCCAATTACAAAAATACTGATCAATCACTAGGGCACATTATAAAACTTAATTGTAGGATCTCGTTAATAAATACATATGGGAAAAAAAAAAAAAAAAAGAAAAATCAATTCACTTGTTTTGTGAATAGTCATAAGTTTCTCAGAGAAAGTTTATAAAACTACTACTTCATATTCTTCACCTTTGATGTCCAAGTAAGAATTTTCACCATCTATTAATAAATTGTCAGGTATCACAATATAATCTTACAAATGCATTTGTTGTATTTGAACAAATCTACATTCCATACATGATCAAAATAGAAGGATCCACAGAATTGTTTACTTTTCTGAAAATAGATTTCAATGTGTATTTGATTTGCATACCAACAAATACTTCAGAACATTTACAAAATTACACACAAACTATGGATACCTCTAGTAACATCATGGACTTAATATAAAGCTTTACTTCCATATTCTAAATAGTGTTCTCAAACTTTTGGGTCCATAAATACATTCAAATTAAAATATGCAGCCTTTTCAACCCTTTTGTGTTAATAAATATCTAATTAAATACAAACTCAAAATCCTCTGTTTTGTAAATATAATTTAATAAAGTTAGAAACACTATTAACCCTTTTATGTAGATAAATGTAATCTAAATAAAGTACTCGGCACCTTAAATCTTTTATCTAAATTACAAATTAAGACTTGCATAAAATGACAGATTTTCTTCATTAAATTAGGAGTGGCAGGAATATCAAAAGAGCTTTAGATTGAATCAGCAAAAACTCTTAGAAAAGAATTCTTAATGCGTAACATGTGCTTCATGCAAGTAATTCAGCACTTTTGGTACAATCTGATTCAAGCACTCATTTCTTCAGTGTTGAAAATGACACTAGTAAGAATTATTTTTGTACCTATGAGTGTGTTGTATATCACAGAACTTCCTGAATTCTATTATTTATACAGAAGTACAGCAAAAAAATCGTAATAATTTCTTTATAGGAATAATGCATTTTAGTGTCAAAGTAAATATAAGGACCTGAAAAAACACAACAAAACTTGCCAGAGCAGTGCAACTATTAATATGCCAGTGGAAATTTCCAGTCATTGGAGCAGGTAGACCACTAATGAATTTAAAACAATTTAAATTTAAAACAAATAAAAAGCATAATTTGCATTGCAATACTTTGATATTTTTTGTTAAAGAATTCAGCATAATTTTAACTAAGTTTTAAAACTGAGTTTGTTGGGGACATGAGTTCTGCACAACAGTTAGGGGATATGTAGGGAGCCATACTGCCAGGCCAGGAAGGATTAGGGCAGGGAGGGGCCCATGTTATGTTTCTTAATAAGTATTCTTCAACAGGAGACCTTTCGGAACCTTATATTTTACTTTTGGAGATTAGCTCTTCTGGGGACCCCTACTCAATTTCCTAGGTGATCAGGTTAGTAACTTTTAATTCATGCAAAATTAAATTGAAGAAAGAGACAGAAATAATACACCATGATAAAATTGAAGTGACTATTTGATTATATGTGAAATTTAATCCCAAGTCTTACCAATATTAGAAAGTTTACTCAAGCACAATACCTAATGTACAATGCTGTAACTCATAGTTCAGGGTTTGGACATTTGGAGTTAGACCCCATGTATACTTTTAAAATAAGTGGTTTATTAAGTGCGGAATGTTCACAAGGGTTCAGCTAATAGGAATTAATAGACATTTTTGTTACTATATATCTGCAATTTATTTTGTATGTTATTCTTGATTATGTCACGGATATAAAGAAAGACTGGTATAAAATATGATAATATTACACAAATTGTTTTAATTGCTTATTGAAGATATTTTAGGGATCATGAACTTATAAAACTCATGATCAAGAAACACATTTAAAAGAGAAATGTTTCACAGCCTAAAGAAATCTGACAAAAAATATGTATGCATTTCATATAGCATGAGATTTCATTCTTTTCATCACTGCTTTTTCTGTCTTTATGACAAAAATTGAAGAGTAATAAGTATTTAGTTCTACATCAATAAAAATTCAATAACTTATTTTGAAATAGTATTCTCACAACACTTTTGTAATTAATAATCTGTACTGCATGATGTTAACCGATTGTTTAAGATAAAAACCAGAATATTTAAAAGTATTCTATTAAAATTCAAGCACCAATGCATTTACTTTTATTTTAAGCATCAATTTAATATCTTCAGAACTTAACTTTGACCTATTTGACTGAATAGCTTACTATAATTAACCTATTATAAAAATAGAAAAGAAAATGAAAAAGAAGAAACAATTATCTCTGAGATGCTGGAATTTATCTCTGAAAACGAAAAACTTAATGACTTAGGAGCAATAATGCTAAAAATTAGCAAGCAGTTTAAAAGCAGCAACAAGCAGTTTAAAAGCAAAACTGTCCGTATAAAATACTTGGAAAAGACTTGCACTGAAAACCTAAAGTATCTAGAAAATGTATTTAAAAGCAGCACCATTTATGCACTTGGGCATTTGTTCAATAAACCAGGACATACTTAAGTCATCCTGACACACCAAAGGTCCAGTAAGGAAAGTAGGTTTTGCAAGTTATTCTTTGTCCTTCCTCGCTCTCTCAATGTTTGTCAAGCAGTAATATTTAAATATAATACAGAATTAATTGGAGACTAATTATGTCACAATTATTTCTATTATTTGCCTCATTTTGTGAAGGACAGTGAAAATGCATTCCTGCTCTTAAGTTCTATAATTTTTCCAGCTTCATAGCTTACTTTCATTAAATTCACAAAATCCAATATACAGCAAGTAATGATTGAGGAGTGGTAGGAAAATGAAGAGAAAAAGACAGAAAAAGAAATGCTTCAAAGATGAGGGAATGAGAAAAGGTAAGGAGAGCATTTGGCAAGAAGATGAGGGGGATAAAGGATAAGAGAGGGAAAGGAAGAGAAGCAACAATGACGCAAAAACATAGAGGAGGGGACCATGATTAAGGACAATTTTCTTTGGCACATATAAACATATTAGCAAACACCATGCATTCAATGAGCATGAAATAAGCTCATACACAAAATGAATCTATTTCAAGCATTAAGACTTATATAACCTAATGTTATGTGACCGAAGACCACAACCACACTTTGTTCTGAACTTTTAGCTGTGATAGAAACATAAATATACAGCATTAGATAAACAAACCAAGAAACTAATGCAGTGTTACTACAAAGCACAATGACAAGGATAAGTCAAAGTAAGTATACTTTAACGTCCTTCACAGATATATCAAAATTAAACGGCTGAATCTCTTACCACTAAATCTATCAATTAGTTGCACTGCCCTGTCATTATGAAAGTAAATCTAAAACCACCTACAATTATGTAGCATTTACTTTGTAAACAACTAAAGGTACAAAACAAATTCTTGAAACAAAATGTTTACCATCATATATTTGAATTCTATATGTGAGCACTACCACCTGACAAATTTATATCAGTGGTTCTCCATCTCAGCCAGACCACAGTCCTGGAAATTATTTCTTTGCATCATGCAACTTGCTTAATAAAATTATTCACATGAATCACTTCAAATTTTTCGTTTATAATGTAACACATATTACAGCATGATCATTGAGAGCATTCTGATCTTAATAATAAAACTACCATGAAAATATTCAGCAGGTTGACAAATTAATCACTGAGGCCATTTGTGAAACCTTGCAACATGTTCTTGCTTTCTTGGATTAATGCAGAAAGGGGAATCATGTTCATTTTCACTTGATTTTTGGAATGAGTTTTTTGACTCGTTCAAAAATATTATTTGCTAATAAAATTGCAATATAGCCCTTTTGTGAATACAAGAATACAATAAGATATACGAGAGTATATTTGAAATCTACTGAAACACTAATACATTTTCTTTTTAACATTTTACTAAATAAAAAATACATCAGACTACAATGGAATTACACACATTTTTAATGACCACACAGAACCTTTTTTTATTGCACCATTGTGTAAAAAGTTATGATTCAAAAATAAATTTTTGTGAAAAATCCCCCTTCAAAATTTATTACTCTGACAGTCTAATCATGTCAGTTTTCATTAATGTATTCAAACCAGATTTCAGATAATATATTTTTTCCTGGTGCTACCTGAATCTGATGATTCACTATTATCGTAAGTATTATTTATATTTAGTATATTATTGTATTAGTTGTATCTAATAACTGTATCTACTTACAAAACTTTCAGTGAAATCCTCTAGGACTTGCTACGAATGGGTATTTTAGAATTTACCATTCAACTCTTATATTCATGAAAGGGCAAACTTGAGCTTCAATTAAGGTCACAACATATCTTTGTGTGTTTGTGAGTGTATACATACATTTATTTATGTACACAGAAACACCCAAGATCATATATTCCAGGACAATGGTCCAGCTGTTGAGAAACATTGAGTTAAAGGCAATAAATAACCACAAAGGAAATTATTGTTTTGAACTCTAATGTGGAGTGTGACAAGACTATACATAGTTTCTGTCATCTAAAAGAATCTAGAGTACTGATTTTTATAGAAAATGTGAAGTATGGCTGCAATTCCAATTCAAAAATATCATCACTTTTCTGTCAAAGCATCTCAAGAAGGTAATGTAACAGTTATAAAAATATAAAAAGTTATCACTTATAGTAGTTGCAATGATGTCAGTACATGAACACTATTTTCACTGCTACTACTTCATTGACAGCATGTAATATTTGTCCAAGATATTTTTAATTACCTGATATCATGATACCAAGACAGAATATCAATTATCTACTTTTGAAAAAATCCAAAACTAACAATATATGGCATGCAAATCAGTGCACATTTCAACAATCCATTTAAGAAACCAAAATTTGTGTTTGAAATCATTGCTGACTGACAACTCCAGAAGTAAAAGCATATAGAACAATCCTCACTATCCCTGAATGAACCTCTACATCTAAAATAAGGTTGCCTCCTTATTTCTACAATTAAGTTACAGAAATGAGAAGTAACAAGTGAAACTTGGCAACAAAGAACTTCTTCAAAATCATACTAACATTACCTCAACCAGATATATTACTAGATGACGGGCTAGAATGCTAAGATTATTGTATATGTTGGTATAAAGAGCTCACAGTGTCCGACCAGATACTGGTTGACCAGATCCTGGTACTGGTACCAGATACTGGTTGACCAGTGTAAAGATGTGATTTGGAGGGTTTAGTTGATCATGAAGTATGAGGTCAGGACAGATTTACTTTGACAAAGCTTGGCTACATTCAAAAATGTCATAATTAGAGCCCAGATGTTCAGGCATTTATTTTACCTAAAATAAGCAAGCAAAAGGCATTTCTTTTTATTAAAATAGGCATGAAAAAAGGCATTTACTCTAGCTTAAGTAGGGGTGCAAAAAAGAGTTTTTTGTATACCATCATTATAAACGACCCTTTTCAATACCCCGAATTGTGCATAATCCAGTATTTTATCGCCTGCTACGTGACGTCATCGCCATTATTAAACGCGGCATGACGTCATCACACATTCAGCCAATAGTAGCGAGAGAATCGTGGAGAGGTAGAAGAAGACGGAACAGCCGACCACCGTTTTCTCGCACGGATGTCAACAATGCCATCTTGAATTTGATTTCCAGAGGGCGTTCGATGTCAAGTACCCGAGACATCAGAAGAAAGTTGTTTCGCGAAATTAAGTTTGATTCTCTTGTAAATTTATAATGCTGTTATACAAAAAAATAGTGTATGCAACTCGTTTATAATGTTGCTTTATTGCATTCGTACAAATTTGAAAACTCGCTCCTAACGTCGCTCGCTTTCAAAACATGTACTCATGCAATAAAGCTTAACATTATAAACTAATTGTATAAACTACTAATAAAGAATGAAAATCACAATTAAAAGGGATTATTGTAAAAAATTAATATTTAAAACGATTATCATTTTCATTCTCTCTTTTCTTGGTAATCTTAATTCCACTTGATCGTACGGTATGATCACTACGAATGTGTTTTATTCCTGACACACTCTCTTCAAAATTATATTGTTGACTCCCTTTTGAATCTTGAATAGCATCACTAAAAACAGAATTCTATTTTTCCCCCTTTGCACTTCTGAAATTGCCAACACAGAGAACGGTATGTCATTCACAGAACGCTGGCCTCAGAAGGGATCAAAGACCGTATTCAAAAGTAGGATTGGGTTCCTAGTGAACGAACGAAGTCCGTTGGCAATCAATGAAATAAATAAAAAAACTTGACTGATTTCATCTTCCTTTTCCATTTAGATTTTTAACACAGTGTCTGCTTCTACAGAAAGACAAAATACGACCGTGTCTTCGTGTTGTCCAGTCATCCGGGTTAGCGATTCAGCTAGATCAAGATCGGTGTCAAGAAAAAAAAATAGCAAAAAGGCAGATGTAATGATGTAGAAGGCAGAAAAAGGCAAAAATAACACAAAATGGCAAAAGTAGACATCGGAAGCTAAAATAGGCAAAAAAGGCAAAACGAAAATCTACTAAAATAACTCCAGAAGTACGATTAAGTCATTTCTATTGTCAAAAGTAATGAAATAGTAACAATAACAAAAAGTGATTTTGCCAAACTTCTGAGCTCTAGTCATGATACATAAAAGCAACACCTGTTTTAAGCAGTCTCCATTGGTTTTGGAGAAAATTAGATATAAAACAGTACATTGGCATTTAGCACAAGAGGATGCTGAATTGAGTTGATTAGTATATAGGAACATCCAGTCTAATTTTGCTATTTGCAATGAAGTTAAGAAGGCTTTGGTCTTCAATGCACATGAAGTCAAAAATACTGGAATAGTTTTTTGGCATGAATGAAAATGAGCAAATGAACTCTTACACAAAATCTTTCAATTTCCAGCATTTTTTACACTACTGGATGTTTCTTACCATTCATGGACTTTATTCCTCACAAGATCTGGAGTTGCAATTCACACCCTGAGGAAGTTTTGATGCATACAAATTATTTACTATACTGTGAAAAATTAATGCTTTCACGAGAGAAGCAATTCTAGATATTACAGATCTAAGTAATCTGATGTGAGCCTCAATGTAGGATGTTAAATGATTTAACAGTAAACTCCATCAAACTTCTGCTTCTTGTAGCATGATGGATCAAAATCACAAATTCGTCAACAGATTATGACATTGAAGTTAAGCCACAAAATGTACCTGGCTGCCAACCAGGTGACTACTTCAACCAGGGAATATTTACACATGTCTTTTGGAAAAACCAATTGGTTAAAAAAAAATTTTAAAAAATAAAATAAAATAAAAATTTAAAAAAAGGGGGTGGTGGTGAAAGGAGGTGGCCACTTAATTGAGTTGGCAGGTTTAACAGCTTTCACTGCATATCAAATCTATCTATACAAATGTAGATAGATATTCATATCACATATTATGTTCTTGTAGGTCTTTACAAGATATAATGGGTGGTTCATTCAAGTTTTAAAATGCTTTGTAACACATAACTCAGAAAAAGAAGCACCAATATTCAAAGAGTTCAGTGGTCTTACAAAAATAATAGTTATCTCACTTATTCCATAGCTTTGCTTAATTTCTGGCTTTACCTCTGTTCTTATTCTAACCAAAAAGGAGAGAGAAAAAATAACAACCATGAATACATTTTAAATTGTTCCTTATGGAGAGGAAAAAAACAAAACAAAAAATCTTTGAATAATTTTCTTGAAGCTTTCATTCAAACCTAATTATCTTATATTTACCTACCTAATTCTCAAAGAAAAACTAATAAGTCTAGATATTGGGCACAGAAAATGGAAAGAAAAATGGTTAACTTATTGCATGCCACATACTGTATGAAGTAAATATAGAAAAATCTACTTCCTTATTTAATGTAGAACACTGACCTGTTTTGTTATTTTGACTTTTAAAATGTTTGTTTGCTTAGATTTCATAAATAACAAATTCCATGGTTTTCGGATATACATTATACTTTCACTGAGGAGTTGTTATTTGTTTACTGTGTCTCTAAAAAACTTGGAACACTTCTCAATACAAGTCTTTCAGTTAACTATGTGTACTACGCACAATAGTTTAAAAATATTTAATTACTAAGTGTACATAATTTTGCAGCACCCACATAAAGTCATATGAAAAACTAACATAACAAAAGACAAAACATGCACCAAAATATATACCACTATTTTAAAAATTTAGTGCTTCAGTCATGGGCAACCTAACTGTTAGTACTCTTGCTAGACACATTCACCTTCCACTCAAGAACATAGCACTCCAAACACTGAAAGTTAATAGAACATCAACATTTTTACCTTGTAGGCCTTGGATCATTCTAGAGGCAATGAAAACTCTTTAACCAAAATTTTTGCCCATGTCTGGTCAGAGCTTCATATATAATTATTTCAGGTTATGTATTAGCAATTACCCTGAGAAGCCTTCAAGGCACACTAGTATGCCATGACATATTGGCTAAAAATGCAGTTATAGGCCACTCTGCCATACTACAAAGTGAGAAACACTGCTAATGTTTATATAAAATATATGAAGCAACATACTGTTTAGCACTTCATTTCTTTTCACACATGGAATCCACTGATATCACACATCTTCATCACTATCCTCCATTTTAAACATTTTTTTGCCAACATCATCTAAATGAGCATCACTACCTAAAAAGGAAACAAAATAATCACAAGATGAAGGAGATACATAAATATAATACTGCCTCCTCTCAGTCATTATGTACAGTTATTACTAGAGGTGCACCCAAGAAGGAGGGTGGGGTGGGGGTGGGGGGGCTTCAGCCGCCCCCAGAAGCCAATGATGCATATTCAATAATAAGGATTTTACTATACTTTTGTATTCAGTCAACTTGCTATTACTTTTTATATTGAACATAAAAGAAAAATTCTTTATAAGAAAACAACAAGCCGACTGGACACTATACCCCCACAGCGTAATATCCTGGGTGCACATCTGGTTATTGATATTAAATAAAATTAAAATATAATATAATACTTTAATATGTAATTGTGCAGTCAAAGCCTCTTTATAACATTTACTTACATTCAAATTACTTTTACTTGTACTTTGAAGCAGTTAATATGAGAGACTATTCTTTGAATCAGAAAGTGTATTATTTCTAATCATTAATGATAATTTTATTATTGTTTACAGTATTATTCATCATAGGAAACTAGGTCAGATTTATATTACAGAAAGGTTTATTTTGAAACATTTGGCTGAAATCAGGTTAATTTTGTAGCACAAGTTAAATGTTTTCTTTACTTTATTCTGTGCATGTTCTTTTAACTACCAAATTATCTGTTTACAATGCAGTTTGGTTGGAGATTTAAAAAGTGATTCGTCTTTTAATGTACTTAGCCTGAATATAAGAGGAATATTATTTCCCACTCTAGTGAGTGCTTATCAACATTGCAGTATAAACAAAAGATTTAATTTTTAAATTGCACAATGCATGAAACACACTTTCTATCAAATATCTTTCATTTTAGATGGCTTCCAAGTTTTCACACTTCATTATCATATTCTTATAATACAGAGTATCTCAGAATTAATATCACAAACTTGTAGAACATATAGGGGAGATGAAGATTACATTTTGCCAAAGAACATGAGGAAAATCTCTTATAATGAAGTAACATATGTGACATCCCGAATGGTAAGCAAATCATAGAACACTGGTGTTTGTCAGGTGCATGTTCCAACACAAAGATATTTCATGTACCTGTCAAACAACAGTGCACACTTTCCCAAATATTTATACTAAATTTCTTTGACACCACAAAATTATCTTATTCATATATAGCACTAACATTTGTATTGAGAATGAAAAAATCATGAAATCATGAAGATCTTATACATACCTAACTGAGAACTATAATCACCACTTTCCATACGAAGAATGTAAGGTATAACACTATCAATTTGAACATTTCCTATGAGTCCAGCAAAAAAGAGCTCTTCCATAATTTTTGGTTGCAAAGCTCTCAATGGAGGTAGTCGTAGAAGTAGTCGAGGAAATCTGTCTCTATCTTCAGGAAATGTCTGACTAATATAACCTCTAAGTTCCTGAAATGCTTTTTCTTGAAATTTTTCCACTTGGCGTCGCATAATTAAACCAGGCTGATCTACAAATTCAATACAAAACAATTCTTGTCACAGTTTTTTAATAATAATGTTGATAACAACCCAAACGAATATTCACGTACCTGAACTAAAAAGGGTGATTGCTTTAAGGTAGGCATATTCATGTTCATCTACTTGCAATCGGTTCATAGTGATAACATACTCTTGTAGTTTACATATGTGCTCCGTTACCTAAAAAATATCAAAGCAATGGTAGACAGAAATCTTTATATTCTAGGACACAGGCTAGATAAAAAGGGTCTTCAAAAACACAAGTTTTTTTTATGGAAAATTTAGCTAACTAAATTCCTTATTTCACTATTTTTCAAAATTCATTTATTTGCATTTTGCGAAGTTTAGGAAGGTCCTTCATTAACTCACAAAGAGAATATTTTTCAAACACAGCTTATTCCCTTGAAGATATCCCATCCATAACAAACTGTGTGTAAACACAAGGATTTTGTTTCTCTTGTAAAAATTTAACAACTGAAACCAGCTGGTTATGTTAGCAAACATCTCTTATAATGTAAAACATTGTTTATAATATTTATAAAATAATGCAATGCTAAGAAAAAGTTACATACATTGTTAAAATTTTTTTTTAACTACAAAATAATTTTATAGGTAATTTTGGGAGATTTTTACCCCAATTAGAACTTTGTTTGAAACTACTGATATGCATATAATTTAGTTTTTAGTTTTAATTTATGCCTGTAATATTTTTTGACTTAACTACTTTTCCCAGAAAAGCTGGTGTATTTCCTTGGGGTTTTAGAACTAAGCAAAAACATTTTTAAAAAAAATTGAATTTTGATTATGTGATTTCAACAATTTATCACATAGTTTACATGGCATAAGTGACTGACATTGATAATTTCTTCACATGCTATCATCCACTTTCCTGGATCAGTAACCAAATATAATCTCCCATCAAATCTGTTTTGTACCATTTCTGGTAGCACCTCTCACAATCGTGAGAGGTTCATTCCGCTCTTTGGGTTTCTGTTCCTCTAAGCATCCTCCCATGTCTATGAAATCATTAAAATGTGAGTGGAGAAAGTGCGACATACAGCAACCCTTGGAAACTCAAATAGTTGAGAATTTTGTAGTTAGGGATCTCTCTGGGTTCCAAGAAATTTTCTACAGTCTTGAAGCACAACAACACTATCTTCTGCCTCACTGAGGAGTTCTGCAAAATGTTTGATTGGGATGAGTGTTCTTAGTTACAGCTCAACAAAGGCACCAGATAAGATTTGTGTGTCTATCAGTTCAGGGAAGGTGTCTATCCAAGTGTGAAAAGACCTTGAATTTTGGTCCAAGGCCAAGAACAATTGCTAGCACATATCATATCATAAGTCTGTTAGAATTTGTTGAATATCTTGTTAACCAGTTACAAATTAGCAGAATTTCCTTGGAATAACCTTTTTGAAGAAAATGGCATGGAAGTCAGTTAAGTTCACGGACTCTTCCAGAGTCCATTTGGTGGTATAAACCTTAAAAAAATTTCCTTAGTGTCTTGACTACCAAAGCACATTTTGGGGGTATGACAAAATTTTCTCCATTTTTTTTAAATACCTAAACAAAAAATTCAGTCTAGATTCCTCAAACATAGAAAAGCTGAAATTATGCTGGGCCATATTTTCATTGGCCAGTTCAAGAAATACAATTTGCAAATTAGTGCAATAGCTTCAAAAATGAGTTGACAAGAAACGGGTGTTACATACATATACCAAGGGGCATTAGAGGATTAAGAACAGCGATTATTCAAAATAGTATCACTCTAAATAATGTTTGTTCTCAAAAATGCTCTACATGAACCAAAGATGACCTAATGGGAATCACAAATAATTATAATATTCAATGTGCTATGTATGAACCTAGACAAAGTGGATTTATAACTTCTGCTCTGAATGCAGTTTTGATTCATCATCAGCTTGAATTTTGGGATTTCATTACCTTAAGATTTTAATTTATCCATCTCCTTCAAGATAAAGATTAAATAGTACAAAACTTGATGTTCACCCACATGTGACTTCTATGCTTTATAGTTTTCTTTTAGGACAGCAAGTTAGTTTTTATAAAAATAATTTCTCTAAATTGCTTTTTTATATCAGAAGAATTCCATAGAGTTCAAGGTAAAAATAAAAAGGTATTCTTGTCTTCCATTAAACTTTTTTAAATAAGAGAATTTCAATGCATATTATCTTAGGTAACAGTTTCCCTAAATCAACTGGTAATCAAACACAATCCTGCCATTTGGCAGTACAAACTATTTTTCTGTCAGGTTTTTTCTTTCCAGTTATCTTTGCAAAGTTTGCTATAATGGAGCAAATCCACTGAGAGCTAGCTTCATTGTCAGGACGAGGGGGCATGGGAAAATGGAATAGGGAGGAAAGCACACAGGGGAGAAAAAGGAAGACGAAAAGTGCAATTGAAGATGAACATGAATGATAAGCTTCTATGTCTTTCAAATGTTGTTCCTGAAAGATTTCGCTGACTACATCCTGAAAATTCATCAAGATGATCCTAAGATTATTGAAGGGGAAAATAAATAAACAGATAAATAAAAACATCTCCAGTTGAAAAACACAAATTAACAATTATTTGTAAGTACTGTCCTTTAAAAAAAAGGGTATAAGAGGGTGTGGGAGGACAAGGGACATGGATATAATATTTTCTGTTTAATATTATCAAAAAACAATTATTCTAAAAGATCCAGAGCTATTTAAAATTCAAAATGTCTAAATTCCCTAATTTTTCTGATATTTCTCATGCTGATAAGTCCTCTTCCCTGGTTCCTGCCAAGGATGAACAAATTATAATGTACTAAAGGATTTATCATGCATACAGGTGTAAATACTGTAGGAAACCAAACCTATCAAAACTTCGGGATATAGTTACCTTAGCGGGAATTGATACCATTTTTGCAGGTCCTCTGTCACAGTACAAACCTTATGGATTTTAAAAGTGATGTATGGATTGATTTAGCCGATATAACAGAACAAGTGTATTTTTGTTAGCATTTACAACAAATACTCGTCAGAAGAAAGTGTTGAATTTACAAATCATACTTAAATCACATAAATTAATTATGATTGTAAGGCACAGTGACACTTAGCTAAGCATGTCCAATTTCATGAGGTTCCATTCTACAGGATTAAGGTAAGACATCCTTGAGACTGTCCAACACATTCCCAAAACAACTCTATGACTAAAGCCTTCAGGTTTTATATAAAAAATGGCCTACATCCAAAACATTTTTATTAGAAATTAAATAATGATAAAATTTGGTTCAAGAATCCTAGGTAGGCTACAATACAGTGCTCCAAACACCTCTATTCATCTTTCATAATTCCTAATAACCTTACCCAATACATTGTCATTGTTCTACTGTATCTCAATTGCTATGCGGTTGGCAAGATTACTTATGAAAAACTTTTAAATTGTTAGAGTAGCAACAGATATCAGCAAATTAAGTACATGTGCTGTATAGATTCTCCATATGTAACCTTCAGCCAAATATTGCATGGATAATGTGTGGTTAATTTTTATTCCAAGAAATAAATATCCCAGGAAATCATGGCAAATCAGTCATGTATGTATGTTACAGCATATAGTACAAGATCTCATATACATGTATGCACAGGCTTCATACTTGAGAGAAAAAGTCAAAACTATTTATCTACCACCACCATCAGAAGTTTTAGATCATAACATAAAGAAAAGGATGAAGCATTTATGTTGATTTTTCTTTTTCTCCCTTTTGAAACATCTTTCAAACTCTGGTTGAAGTTATTGCAAGGCAGTCATGGAAATGTATGAGAAAATGGGGTAATTAATAAATGTATTCATTTCTATTTTATCATTTGTATTTTTCGAGATATTGAGGGAACTTTGTTTTTCTCAAATGGAAATATACATTTTTTTGGTTTATCATGACGAGTGTAAAAAGACAAATCCAATGATATGCCTAATGTCATATGTTAGATAAGCGTTTTCTTGAGTAATTTTGATTTTTTGCGACTCATTTAATGGATGTTGTAATGCTCCGAGCACAAGCTGGCAGGGAGAGCACTGCATGGCCTCGCTTGGTGGACTTACCTTTAAAATATACGTTAAACACGAGATGCAAAAAAATCAAAAACAAAAATTATTAGGAAAAAGAAATGCTTATCTAACAAATGAAAATATGTGTATCATTGAATTAGTCTTTCTTTGCTTGTCATCACAGACAAAAAAAATGTATTGTTCCTTTTGAAAAACACGAAGTAACCTCAATATCTCTTAATCCTTCAGCATGATATGCTGTCTACAGATGGCAATATCCTTTCTCTTCTAAACGTGGTATGCCATACCTGGACGGCATGGATTTTCCTTTCCATTCATGGTAAGCCGTCTCAGGACGGAAGGGACCTGTTTCTCCTCTGATTTGCGGTGTGCCATCTACAGACGCTGGTCGCTTATCGGTGCCGTGCAAAGACGCTGTGTGTGTGTTATGGCGAATTTTCTGTTTCTTTCCGAGTGATTTTCCATACAAATAGTTTAATATCGATAAAAGTGTTTCTATTTCTGTTTTTATGAAAATAATTAATTTACAATACTTTGTCTTCTATGTACTACGTATCACATTAAATTTTTGTGACTGTCAGACATATGTGGTATGCATTATTTCATTATCTAAAGATATTTGTTGACAAGTGTGTATGTCGTATTTATTAATAAATTATCGTCATAATTTTATTATTACTATTATTATTGGTGTGAAGCGATGCATTCTTAGGGTCGAGCACTCAGAAACACAATGCCGCCTGAGCTGAGATGCTCCCGCAGCAGGCTACCTGCTCCCGCGGTGCCGCTGATCGCACCTTTCCCTTAAAGCCGCCTTCAAATGCTATCGTGCACACCCTCGCCACTGCGTTGAAGGGTTAAAATACAAATGATAATATCGAAATGAATACATGCATCAATTAGCCCAATTCGCTCATGCACTTTCAGGAAAACAGCATTCCAATAACTTCAACCATTCAACAATTACAAGAGGTGCTAAAGTTATGCGATTCCTTTATAATAGGGGTGTCCAACTTGTAAGGACTCACGGGCCTCACTAAAACCATCAACCTGTGTGTGCGCGCGCGTGCATGTGTGAGTAAGTGATTGAGTGTTTTGTGTGTGTGTGTGTGTGTGTGGGTGCGGGCACATGCGTGCGCGGACGTGTGCATGGGTGGACATGTGTGTGTGTGCTCATTTGTGTGATGGAACCATGCGTGATATCAGGCGATAATATTCGTAAGGCAGTGAAACACATTGGGATGATTTTGAATTTTTTAATTTACTACAAAAAAATCCTTAACTCTTTATAGGATTGTAATTCTCTCCGAATGTACATGCTGTATGGTCGTTTTGCTTAGCTAAGCCTAGCCATTTTCAACCTTATTGCTCATTTCGCATTGTAAAGTCTGCTTGAATGTAATACGATTCTTGCAGATAGTGTGATTGCATTAATTCTTAGAAATTTAGCTGCTGGGCCATGCATTTGGTCATCATTGCAACCACAATGCACACAGGCACTGTCACAGAGTGTACGTTTGAGCATTTGGTCAAGATGTGATTTTGCGTGTATCAAGTTTCTGAAGATGTTCGAGAACAGAGGTTTATTACTTATTATTGTTTATTGTGATGTTTTTTAGTATTACAATATATTTCATCATAAAATACTCCATTTTTACTTCAATGAGGTTAATTGATAATTGCAAGGGTGTAGTCAAGAATAAGTACCCAATTGTAAATATTTTTTTGTTCTTTGAAAATAAGAATTTTAAGTTTTAAAACAATTAAGTTTGTTATCTAATAACATAAGATTATCGCTGAATAGATTTAGTTTTCCGAATATTTGTCTCTTCTTACTATGTATCTTGTTACATTTGCTCTGTGTTTATGTAATATGTGTGTAGTCTATTCTAACAGCCTTATTTATTACTAGTGGTGTTCTTTCTTATAGAATGTCTACAATTTGAAGTTTCCACAGTTTGGAACCTATGACTTAATAGGAATTCAACAATTTCTTAGGGAATATTGATGAGAATGTTGATGCGTTAGATTTGGGGTAAGGAGGTGATTCCGATGCTGATGGTGCAACGCCAATAACGCAACTAATGAAACGAAGCAGCCCACGTTTCCTTCACAAATATTGATTTCTTTAATTAATGATTGTGTTATTTTAGTTTATTGTATTTAACTATATATCATATTTATTTTCACAATTCTTCAACACAAATTTCCTTTTTTCGTTTCACTTTAGAACAATTCGTTTTAGTATAAACATAATTTTATGTTACGACAAAATAAATGATCATTTTTTTACATTTTGCGTCGATTTCGACTAATCAGTCACTTTGTACCCTTTTCCGTCATATTTAAAGCACTTTCGCAGATTTCATCGACTTTAGTACCATTTTTTTTCAAGCTGAGTTCACGTGAACGAAGGGAAGAAACCTCGATTACATCAGTAACATATCCAACAGCTCGAGTTGTTCATCTGAACTGGTTTTGATAAATAATTTTACGTCACTTTTCTTTGCTTTTAGGGCAATTTTAGAAATGTTTTAGAGGATTTTATTGATTTTTGACGATGTTTCAGGTCATCAAAATCCGCCCCCTAGTGAGCAGTGTGCGATCTGTCTGTGCGCTTGAATGAGGAACTGCCCTCCCCCCCCCCACACCCATTAATGATACAAGCAGCGAGATGGTTCCACGGGCTACCTTGGACACTAATTGCACACGTTCAGGACCGAGATGGCCGTAAGGGCCACTTAGGCACGAGATTCACGTAGCACGAATGGACTTATCATTGGGAGGAGTTTCCAGGAGAGCGGTAGTGGTCGGGTCGCGGCAGACGGGTAGATCCAGCTGGCACTGATAGACGGCAGAAGGGGAGAGGGTTGGGAAAAACAGGAAGGGAAGTTCCAACCGAAAAGAAAAGGAATATTTATCTACCTATAGCTCGACAATTCAGAAAAAAACATCACGGCGTCGCTTGCCTCAGGTGATGTGGTAAAGCCATCCCTCCATACTCCCGAGGGGGAGCTCAGTTGAACTCGAGGGTAGCCAGAAACGATAACTGATTCGCTCTTGCAACTTTATTCTCCCGCTTCGTTCTCATTTCTTGACGGCGACGCTGCTGTCATTCTTGCATACGAAGAGAGTCAACGCTTGTCGGCTTTCCTGGCCTTCACCATTTTCTTCACAGTTGATTCCGAAACTCCTGCCGTATAGCTGGTTATTTGTATAAATTTCGCATTTGTTAAATTGTACGAGAATGCATATGCCGAAAGTAAGAACTCGACACAATATCTTACGACCCTGGCCTCTCAACGGGCGCCCTGATACACTCACGGATGTTGAAGCCGAAGCCATATCAACAGAAACGTAAAATCTCCAAAATTCCCCAAAGCAACAAATCGGAGATCTACACCTACGTACAGCACGATGCGTTCACAAACTTTCTTCCGTGCGAGAAAAATTCCAAAACAGCTTTCTGGCAAATGTATGTGAGAAGGGAAGGAAAGTCATTTCTCTCGATACATTTCTCACACCCAAAAGCCGTTCGAGTTGGTAGGATAAACAGATACCAGCCTTCAACACTCCAGAGTTGGTGAAGATCAGGGCGTCTTGACGACCCGCCCCACCGCACGGTGGTGAATTTCGCGAAATCCTGGCCAAAACCTCAAAAATGAAATCGCGTTTACTGAACTTTTGCAAATACTACGACCTATTGTATACTTGGGGGGCATCTGTTTCTGCACACTTCGTGCCTCTGAGTCAATTCCCCTGGCACCAGTAGTCACCCGAACTTACCCTTCATGGCGTTCGGTAGACCTGCAGTGCCAGAGTATCACAGGGAGACCGACTTTGTATGTGGTGGCCATACAAAATTGTGCAGAGAAAGCTGGCAGTATATATTATCTTCCTGAAGGTTTGTAGAGTATTTTCACGTATGTTTTATAATGTATTAATGCATAATCCCGATGTAGGATTAAATATTAAAATGCATCAAATTAATACAATAATTTAAATTACTTGTAAGTTCACGTAGACTGAAAGTTACCAATTTCGCGGAATTCCGCAAAATTTCTAATTTCATTTACTAGCTTAATCTATCCTCTTTCGAATCCAGTTGTAAAATCATGCCCCAACTTGCACCATTAGTAACTACAAAGAATTACCTTTTCGATGAGCGCGCATAATCGCCGAAAATGACTCGTCGATATCCGTCCTAAGAACAGGAACTGCTTTTACAACGCAGTTCCTAGGATTCCTAGGAATTGATTTTTTAATGAAATAACTAATTTACTCAATATTATAAACCAAAAAATGAATATTTTAATTTTTGTAATAGATTATGACTATTTACTAATACTACATAAACATAATATTTACGTACGTATTACATCTTCTGGACTGGATTACGCATATTTTATTTCATTACAAATTTTACATCGAAATAATAATTACATAATATGTCTCATCAAAACTCGTCCTTAGGAAGGTTGCGCGCTCGATGAAACGTGTGTATACGTACGTGATATCGAAGAAACTCGTCGTAACACTTTTTAAATGTTTAAAAATTAAATCAAAAATACAATTGATCGGAAAGTAATATTTGTTTACTTAACTCCTAAGTTACATACCAACAATTATTTCTATTACATAATTATTGTTATAAAATTAGTATTGTGTTGTTTTTAATGAAATAAAGATTCCTCAGAAATAAAGGGGATAGGTGAAGGTATAATTAAGAGATTTAGAACATTTTTATTGGCAATGTCCTGTGGATATGCCATCAACATTCCTTGTTTTAGTAGTACACACTGGAAACTACCAAGAAATATGTTTCCAAATATTCATAGTATTACATTCCTAGAATCTATTCACAAAGATATAAGACGGTATGGAGAAGGATTCTCGTGAACATGTTGAAGACTGCACACAATCCAGGACATGTTTAATCATCTGTTGAGTTCTTCTATTCCTTTCATTTCCAGCCTGAGGGATCTTCCCAAAAGAAAGTTAAAATTTTTGAACAAATATGCTTTGACTCATTTGCCTGAGCCCGATATCACCAAAGGGAGAAATGTGCCCTTGTGAAAATGTGCTCTTCCTTTCCGGTTCTTAGAATACTGTATATGAATTTTCTCTGGCAGAGGGCGTGAGATGGCATTAGTATCATTCTTCTTTATGCCAAATGTTATGAATTAATATGCAAGTAATCCCTACGGTTTTCTAAAGTCATTTTGTGAATTGATAAAATTTAACCATGTTTCTTTAGAAAAATAAATATTTATATTTCACAGAATTAAGCAGTGTATTATTCTGGTATGAAGTTCGCAGCTCCCTTACATAGTAAAGATAATCCAAAATAATTTTGGTCTTCGTAGAAAACATACTAAAGCTCTCAGAGGTTTTGGCCAGGAAATCGCCAAAATGCACCACTGTGCGCCGTCAAGGCCGAGGTGGCGCGCCGCGGCGGTGGCTCCTCAGACGGGGAAGTTAGGCCTGTAAGAGAGGGAACCTTCCTCACCGCCACTTTTCGCGCATGTGCAGTACAGGGTTTTTTCTAAGGTGTCGAACTACAGTAGTTTACATCTAATTTTGCTTCAAATTATCACGATTTTCCGGAAACACTTAAACCACCTTCTCGACCACAATTTTCCGAAAACACCTTCCGCGGTGTAACAGCGTATAGAACTTTAGACTCTATTAGACTCTCATTCGCGAGTTGAAACCCGATCGAAGCGGTGGACTTTTTTAGGGCAAAAAATCCTTCGTAAGGGGAGTAAAGATGACTGTCCCATGTGGTAGATTCACTGCCACAAGCCTACAAGCACACGAGCTTAAATCAAATCGCCTGTTTCGTCGCCCAATCTCAAGCTTCTTTCTCTGCTCGAAGGCGAAAGGAGCGCACTGAGATTTGCGTCGTCACGCGGAAGAAAAGACATGAAGGCCCGAGTCTCGTCTCGTAAAATAAGGCATCATTGTTTGTTGACCTTACGCACATCCATCCTTTTGTTTATATCTTCATTTTATTTACTGGTGAAACATAAAGCATGTATATTTGAAATAGCTGAACCAAGAAGTCCATATGACTAAAACCTACTTTACTTTACAATGTTTCAAATTTCCATTTTCATACTAACTAGTCGCCACTGTTGCTGCAGGAACGGAACTTTAAACAAAATTGGATTCGTCAGGTTGGTTTCCCTCGTCATACATGTTTTGTGAAAAACACTTTCTGTATAATTAAGTTCCCATCTCACATTGTATGCCCACCTCTGCAGAATCAATTTGCTTTGCTAGATGAGCGCTAATTCATCACTCGTACAAATACTCCCACTATCTGTAGTTGTTGAGGGACCCACATTAATGTCAACAATAAGAAATATTACAAATTTCCATTCTAGCCCTTCTCTCACAGCGGGATTCCCTCGATTTCTTTCCTATACATCACTTGGAGTTCTTGCAGTATTGCTCCCAGCTTCAGATGCGGACTGAGCCCTGTCTCGAATCCACCTGCATTTCAGCAAATCGGATTTGTAATTGGACAGAAATGTTCCGGACGGCTGCGTTTGAAGACGTCAGAATTCTTCCATTTACAAAATTGTGTACAGCGCAGATCTCCTGGGAGAAGTTATCATTTAGGAAAGTAATGAACAATTACCTTGTTTCTTCCAGCTGCATCTTCATATGACTTTATTAAGCATTGTTACATCTGTAAACAGAGCACTAGCGCAATGTCCGGAGAATGAACGAAAAACACAAGATACTTGCTCAAAGCTACCCTCCCAAAAGTACATAAACACGAAATAAAAACTTCAAATAAAATGTCAAAATTTGCCGACCACGCAATGGGATTTCGCCTCGCGTATCAATTTTTTTTTTTTTGTATTATGACAGTCACGCTCTTTACAAGGCCCAGGAATCGGTGAATTCGCGAACACTTCGGCGAATCGGCGAACTACGGCGATTTTTCCGACCTCACATTATGCGAGGGGAGGGTTTCTGTCAAGTGCCGCTAACAGTCACGCTGCTTCGACTGCGCATTATACTTCGGTTTCTGTATCTGGCTGATGACAGCTGTTACGGATTCGTCCAATCAGGAGCTTAAACGTCACCACAGTGACGTCATCATGATGACATTTTACCTCTCGATTGGATGATAGCGTAACAGCTGAATGTCATCAGCCAGGTTATGAAAAACATGTATAGGTGTGCACGCGCAGCCACCACGCCGTTAAATTTTCATTCGTTCGAAACAACGCGATTGACGAGCAGCCATCCCCATTGAATTCTTAACAACTGGGCGGAACCAGAATCGCGCATCACGTGATGTCTGTCTCCGGAGAGCGACGTAGGTCGCGAGTGAATATTTCTTCTGAATCTTCCATCCAACTTAAGCGAACGCGTTCCCGCTTCGTTCCGCCATTGACGCTCGGCTAACGAAGCCTTCGATCTGGCCGAGCCCGATGTAAGCCCGAGCTGAGTTGATGCCGCGAAGCTATGCTAATTGCCGCGCCATAGAATGAATCAGATAGCACGATAAACACGAACAGTATAAGCAGCTAGGGGCCGCAAATGACCCAGGTAATACCGATGCGCAATCGAGTAATCACGCATCGAATTGGCGTAATCGTACCGCAACTCCGTTGCGCCGGTCTACTCTCAGTGAAAGAACGCTCCGCGACACCGCCGGGGACGTCTGAGTGCAAACGCAGACGGACTATACTTGGCCTTTTCTAACCTGTCCGATGACACTTCATGAGCTGTTACGGTGTCATGCAATCGAGCTGAAACATCATGGTGACATCACTGTGGTGACGTTTGCAGCTCCCGTTGGACGAAACCAAACAGTTGATCAGCTGTCATCAGCCAGATAACAGAAACCCAGTATACACTATCGGCAGCGTATAAGCGCCGCGTACTGTGGTCATGTGACCTGCTTTGAAGCAATCAGCTTGCGAGGATTTGTTTACTTTCTTACTGCCAGGATTCAGCGTTGCCGCTCATCTGACTCACAGGAAGTCGCGGAGACGATAAAGTTCGGCTTAGCGAAAGTTATGAACACGGTATCAAGACGTGACATAGCCTGTCAGTAAGTGTAAATGTTTTGGGATTTAGTTTTGTCTGCGATGTGGGTGGTACCATGTGCGTAGTAGTGTGGCAACAGAGCATTGAACCGTCAGTCGCTTATACGCTGCCGGTACTTGAAGTGACCACCCGACAGACTACGCCCCCCAGCTGCCGGCAGTACACGCCACCCAGACAGAAGCCGAACAACTAACAGCAGGAGAGGGGCGTGGCCGATGCCCGTGCCAACAAAAGACGGACAATGGCTTGTGAAGGGGCTGGCGCTCATTTAGCAGATGCCAATTTCTTTAGCCGTGAGGTTAGTTTTTTAAGTAGAGCACGCGTAAATTCTATAACGACCCAACCGTCCCTTCACTAAACAACCATACCAATTTTCATTTATGTCTAAATTAAAACCCATGTGCAAATTCACTCCATTGTTTCAATGTATTCTGCATGGTAGAGCCTTCTCGCACATCAGTGATCTCTATACTAGTATACATATCAATGTCGCAGATGCTTCCTCCCCATTTTTCTGTGCACCACTGAAATAATAGGAGTCCATGTTTTACAGTTTATTTTTATGTATTATACTAAAGCCACATGTGTCGAACTAAAAAAAAAGGGAAGCTTTAGTGCAGAATATTTTATGAAACTTTAAGCACAAGTAAACAGCATGATGTTTTAATAAGGCAATTCTTATGTATGTATGTATGTATGTATGTATGTATGTATGTATGTATGTATGTATGTATGTATATATATATATATATATATATATATATATATATATATATATATATATATATATATATATATATATATATATATATATATATATATATATATATATATATATATACACACACACACACACACACACAAAATTAACAAAAGCTAGAACAAACTAACTTACCTGTTTTACCTGACGATGAGATATATTCTCTTGAGCCATTGAAGTTTGCAAATGGTTAATTATTGATGATAGAATTGAAGATAAAGATAGTATTTCAGCACACTGAGCCAATCCAAGAGTGAAAAGCTCAGCCCAACATCCTCTCACTAAAGCCACATGTGTGTCTGAACTATAGAAAAAAAGGGAAGCTTTAGTGCAGAATATTTTATGAAACTTTAAGCACAAGTAAACAGCATGATGTTTTAATACGTCAATGTTTTAAAAAAATGCCAAGACTACTTTCTGTTAATAAATTTTTCATCATATGGACAAGCAAAACAAAATGGTCCACCATCTCAGTGTTACATATCATAAACAGACAACTAAAATGAAGGTAGCAAGAAAGTAGTTCCATTTAATTAAAAAAAAATCTATGAAATCCTTTCTGTATCTTCCTAAAGAAAAGACTATTCAAATAGCTTTTTAATAAGTGAGAGTGTTTGCAGAGTAACAAAACCAGTATAGGATGTTCCTAAACTGTATAATTTCATTAGTGTTCAGTTCAATTGACTAACCTGACAATCATGTTCCAATAAGGAATAAATACTTGAACAGAGTGAACCTGAATAGACCACCACCCACAGGTCTAAATAACTTTTGTTGATAGGTGAAGATGAACAACTAAATAACAAGATCACTAGATAACTTAGAATTCTTCTCTACTTTTGGCTCATAGTTTCATTTAAATTATGTATTCCGTCGATTCACTTCATGTTTTAAGAAGTACTTCTTGCTAATTAACTTGAAAATTGTCAGTACTGTTTAAGTTTTTACTTATTACTTTCTACTGGCATTCTACATAAAGTTGTAAACTGGACAGAAACTGTTCTAAAAACACTACCAGAAAGCATTGAAGGTCCTTTTATACTGAAAGTGTTTTGATTCCACTTGTTACAGATTTCTAAGTCCTATCAGTTACATTCATTGAGAAACAGAACCCTTCTGGAGTTGAAAGCAATGAGTAAAACACCACCATCTGTTTATAATGTGGGAATAGTAATTGTGAAATTGAACAATCATGAAACACTTTACAAGAGCACTGAACCTGTCAACTAAACAATGCATATAGAATGTATGTGTGTCTTCCTTACTGTAATCTTACATTTTTAGACTTTGAGCCGTTGAGCTAAAGTACAAAATTAAAAATAAGAATGCAAGTAGAAGATAAAGTGATCTTTGGAGCTGTGAAATTCTTACTTTTGAGAATTTCATGACAACTACAACCATACATTTATGTTTGAAGCTATTATGTCATTATTAAGTATGAATATTATACCCTTCAATTACTTAGTATTCCCAGCATACAGTACTGTTTCCATTCACATAATGTACTGTCTCTCGATTTATTTATTTATTTATTTACAGGAATTACATTATTTGACAAGGACATAATGAAATATTTCCAGTTTCAAAATCTAAAGATCAAATTTCGAAAACCTCTATGATTTTAATAAACAATACAAAACCTAATTTGGCAATATTGTTGATTCAGATGTTGAAATGAAGGAAACGATAGGATGCCAAGACTAAGCAAGAAAGGAAGACATTTTTTCTTTCTTAGAGAAAGTGAAAGACAGAAAGAAAGAAAAAATGTTGCAAGAGTATCTTTCTCTACAATTAACATGGAAAATTCTTTCTTTTCTTTTGGTTTTCTTTCTTCTCAATTTCTGAATATTTGAATTCATATAAATCAATAACAGTGAAAGAACCAATAATTTCATAAATTGGAGGAAAAAACTTAAGTTGTTAAGAACAGCTTTTGTTTAGAGTTAAGAATTGTGATGCAGGAAGTTTGTTTTATATCATTAATAAAATATTTTGCCAAGTAAATTTACAAAACCAATAAAAGATATCTTCTTTCTTGTACTTTCAACAAATTGCAATAATTGCTTATTTGATTTGATTTTATATCAAAGAAATTAGATGTTGTAAAGGTCTCAAAATGCTGCTCTAAGATGATAGTTTTCAATATGAACATTGGAAAACACAGAATGAAATTATGGACAACAATCTCAGGAACTATTCGGCACTTCAGTACTTGCACCAAAAGCATTTTTAAATAAACAATTAATATTATACTGGAATAGACTTTTGCAGTCCAAACTTTTGCAATATTACACCTGTAAAAACAGGAGTCACTCCAACATCCACACTCTTTCTTTCCGATATCATCCTTTCTCATCTTACACCATTTTAAAAACATTAGTTATGAAAACGTACTTTCATTTTGCTCTAAACTGAACACTGAATGAATACTGAATATCTGAACAAGTAATGTTCTCATGAATATTGGCATTTTACACAATGCCAAAAGAGAAAAATACACTACAAACTATGGTTTGTGTATCTTGTGTTTTTTTGTCCAAGAAAGAAGTACCGACTTCACGTAATGATAAATATCCGAGTATCAAAGTGGATCAAGTCCGACCAGCAATTTTGTCCTCAGACTAATCAGCCATACTCGGTAATTATTTAACATGCAATAAAAGTCAGTTCTTAATGTACAGAATAAAGAATTATCACTAAATAATATCAATAAACTAAGTTTTTCAAAAAATTTTTTTTTCAATAAAGCAAAGGTTGAAATTGAAAATGTGTAGACAAATGATTCCCGTTAAGATATTTTAATTCAAGACATTTCTAGCATTTTTGTTTCTAATGCTATTTTATAGATAAATTATAGCGAACATTGTTCTCGTATGTTCTCAAGGTTTTTCTTTTTCATGACACAGGTGATATTTTTAAAATCTGACACAAATATAAGATAATATGTCCCAAATCTGATTTGTATTTTACATCAAAAGTAGGGAATCTTTTGACTATCAAGCTTATTTTTGTGACAATTTTCCAATTGTTACTACTTCAGAAAAAAATACCTTAATAGCTGAAATGCAGGGATACTTCTAGCCCAATGTACAGAGAGAAACAAAAGCCTTGAAGCACTTTCACAAATGTAATGTATATTTAAATAGGCTGGCATAGGGCTGGGTGTCTGAAGGTTGAACGGAACATGATGCCCTTGAATTAAAAGTCCTTCAAATTCAAAAGTTGCTTCATTGTTGTACTCTGCATCATTTTCACTTCCATTTAAATTCTGGAACAAAGAGCACTTTAAATTTGCTAATAAAAAACAGAAAATTCAGTAATTTCACAATAAATGATACACCTACCTTTGCAACTGTATCTAAAGCACGAGATATCATGTTCTTATCTCTTGCTAAGCTCAGAGCTTCATTAACATCTCCATTAGCAAGGAAAGAATCGCTGGATCCTTCCTCTTCTAAGCTTATCTGACTTGGCGACAACTTACAACCAGGATCACCTACAGCCAATTATGATAATTACATGAAAAAGATTAATTACTCATTTTGTTAACATCAACAAATGAAGGAAAAAGATTACAAACAGGAAATAAAAATAACAAAATATGGTAGATTTGAAGTCTGACACAATTTAAGGAAGTCATTGTAACTAACTGTTCACGCAACTCGTGCAAAGAAGTAACCCACGTACAGAGAAAAGTTAGGAGATTTCAAATGTTCTTTGATTGCTAGGGGTGGAGTTCTATGTGCCATTTTACTGTGGCCTTGGAGTGTGTGTGTAATCATTGTGTAGCATTATAGAAATTTTGAACTTGTGTTTATTCAGTGAAACACAACAAAACAATAAGGTGGATGTATTTGAACTTAGCAGAAGTGACAAAATAAGTGCTTTCCTGAAACAAACAAAACATATCTATATTTACCATCAGACAGAAGTGGGTTTCCCTCAAAGTATTGTCACATAAAATGCATTGGCAATTATGTGTTGCACAGACTCAAGTACGTTTTTATATTAATCTGTAGGCTAAAAAATCCAAGTCACATCCTCAACTTGAAAATGCATAGCAAAGTATTAACTAGTTCGTAAAGTAATTTGGCATAAAAAAGCAAGTAGAAGAGTGTGTGTGTGTGTGTGTGTGTACAAAACGAATCTAAATGCAAAATAAGTAAGTTTACTTAATTTCCATGCAAATCAAAGGGTCACTCCCTCCGATCCGCCCCCAATCACTCTTCCCTAAGAGTGTACTGGACTCTCCACTTCAACTCAACATAATATAAGTTCAAGATTACTAATCAGAAAATTTAATACATACCTGAATTTCTTGCCAAACTAGAGTTCACCAGTCCCACATCACCAAAACTAAATGGTGATATGCCAGCTTGTTGTGTTTCTGCACCCAAATCTTTCCTTATAAAAATTTTATTGAGAGAGTTTTGTGAAAATGTTGAATTATTATTAGAACCAAATGAAACTGACGAAAATTCTCTCTTCTCAGATATTGGTTTCCGCTCATGTTGGACGGCTAAAACATGGGGAGCTTTAAATATTTCTTGCATCTGCTTCATTATTTAATTCTGTATATTATATTTTTTGATAAGACTTACATAAATAATATAAAAATGAAGAAAATAATGATTTTAAATTTCACAAATTTGAATGTGTAATAACATTATACAACTATGAGGATTGACAAACAACTAGGATCAGAAAAATAACATGATTGTTAAGTAGATTTGTATTTCTTATTTTACTTATTAAATGAGGTTCACAGGAGTACGATCACTTTACACTGAGCAACTTTTAAATGATACTAATGAAAATGCAAAAAAATCCATTACAAATTACATCTATTCCACAAGATTAAGAAAAACAAATTAAAATGCACAAATTATAAAATATGCAACATAAAAATACTGTAGCATTTACTGGAAAAGTTGAATGAAAAATGAAAACAAAATTTTTAAAAAATTTAAGAGTTCTTACAATCGCTTCTCATGCCCATTGCGAGGCACTTCTGAAGACGGCAGTACTGGCATCTGTTTCTATGATGCTTAGTAACTTCACAGTTCTTGCTACCTCGGCACTGGTATCCCAGCTGCTTCCGAATTGATCGTTTGAAAAACCCTTTACACCCCTCACAACTGATGGCTCCATAATGGCGACCTAAAATGTAATGCGTTCAAATCACATACAATTGTTTAGAGAAATATTCAATTTCGGTTCCTAATGTAAAATATTATTACCTGATGCCCTATCTCCACAAACCACACATAACTCGACAGCAAGACATAGAGATCGCACTTTATCTGGTGTCACATGGACAACGCTCATATCCAAACCCAAAGGTTGCTCCATTGCGCCATTAGGTAAAAATCCTATTTAGAGAGATAAATCATCGTTACAGAGATCACACATTTTGAGATCAAAAGAAATGCAACTATTAAATATCTCTCACCTCTGAATACTTCACTCTCTAAAACACTTGTAGGGATTCCACCCATTTCACATAATAATGCATTATAAAATATGTTTAGGTTTTGAGATTTATCTCTTGAAATTTACAAGATCATTTTCTACATAAAAAGTATCACATCTCTCTAAAACATAATAATCAAAAAACAGTAAGTCACAAATAAAACTGTAACAACGTATTTTCTCAACTACTAACACATAAAGTAAAATTTCTTACCTATGATCATTTCATTAACAGTCATCAATGTAAAATGCTGATGCTGCTAACAAGTAATTTTTCAGACTCAATACTGCATTGAAAATACTTCAATAAGCACAATTTAAATAATTGTTCAGTTCAAATCACACTAATTGTGATATCAGAACACATTTCATGTACACTCCTGAAAGAATGCCGCTGATTTTTGGTTTGATTCTTTGGGTCCAGAAAGTTCACTTGCTTGTAGCACTTCTGCAATAAAGAAATTCCAGGATTAAACATGATAAAAGTTTCCCACAAAATATGAAAAATATTATTTTACATCCTTAGTCAAATCAATAAGTATGCATTTAAAATAATATTTTACAAATCTTAATTTCAAAAAAAGCAGGTCAGCTTTTCATCCCTGGAAAAGGAAAGGGTTATGTTTATGGCAAAAACTATCACACAACTCAAGAATTTTCACTTTTGAAATGCTAGTTGCAAGTTCAAATTCCTTCAGTGGTATAAGCTGATATTGAAAGCTAATTACATAATAATATAATTTATTATTGTTTCAAATTACAATGCACATGGAACAAAAATAAATTTAAAAATTTGCCAGAAAAGATAACAAAATCATCTTATGGAGTCCAGGAAATTGTAAAAAAAATATTGAGATTCCTAGTAATTTTGAATCTTAAGTGACATTGGCAATGATCAATGCAATTGCATAGGAACATCAATAAACAACATAATGTCACTTTATAACCAATTTAGCAAAATCAAGCTTCAATTATATTTCTGTAAACATATTTGCAGTAATGTATATAGTTCCAGTAATATTAGCAGTTAATTATGAGTGTTGAAAAAAATACCTATATAAAATGCAACTTCACTTTTTCATTGATTGTAATTTCAATAGAAACATATGTTACGTCATAATACATTAAAAGCAATAAGAAAAGCTCAAAAACAATAAAGCTGCAAGTTTTCTTTTCTGTATGAACATATAACAGAGAATTAGAAAAGCAAAGCTCAAAGTACCATTACTGTCATCAAAAGTAAGATATTACATTCACATTAAAAAAAAAAACGTCTTGCAAAATTTACTAGAACAAAAGACAAACTCTAATGGCATGCTTGCCATTTCTAAGTATGAAAACTTGCCCCACTTAATGACATTTAAAAGTGACAATAGGGTAGTGTAAGAGAAGGGATATCAGAAGAATTCCAGAAAATGCGATCATATTGCACTCTAGATACTACCATTTCTAAAATACTGCAGCTGAATTTGACAATGAAAGAATGACACCTTGATAAAATGGATAAACATTAACAAGGTCTTTTAAAAACAAATTAATGACAGCAACTAACAGAACAAAATTTTGTGGCTAAACAAGTCATAGTGATTAAAAGAAATAATAACAGTCCACAATACAATATTGATTACACAATAACAGTATTAATTTTAATTTCTTCTCAGAAACGTTCTGATAGCTCTGACAATTAAGAATACTGAACAGTGATTAACTAATTTCAATATCACCATATTGACAAGATGCCATTCTGATTCTGAAGAACAACACACAATATGACTGTAGAAAGAATTGAAGTTAAACATCACATACGACGTTTCAAAGTTTCTTTGCAACATACGCTACACACATTTTACCTCGGGCAAAAAGGTAAGCACCCACGTACAAAGCGAACAGGTCTATATCACCTGTCCTTGAGTGGTGGAAGAGATGTTAATACGCCACCAAATCATTATATCTTCGAAACGGAGTATACACCAGAATTAACATAGGTAAGTATGAATAGCTACAAATAAGTCTATTTTATAGTAAAAATTACTAATATTAACCAACCGGTCTTGTAAGTTCACTACTCCGAAGAACCTTAAGGTGAAAGTTCATGACCTCCCATGAGCCTTATGCCCTTACCGTGTTGCCAACATAAAAAATATCAAAATAAAATTGTGCCAGAAATAGTAGTCCTTTTACAAAGAAAATTAAAGAAGCATTTCCATAAGATAAAAAAATGGCAAAAGACGAAGATTATATGATCATTTCACTTATAATTCATAAAATTGACTATAATGTCATCACTATAAGTGTACATTCCAAAAACTATTACAGACGTTAGATCTGTAATCAAACCAATTAAAGAGATTAAAACAATAATTTGCGATGTACAGAAGAATGTTAAGCAGACGTTTTCAAAGACTCGGGTTGTGAACACGATGTTGTGCTTTCTCCGAGAAACAAAATAACAAAATGTGATTTCCCAGTTTGATTTACAGGACTATTTATTTTGTGAATATTGGTGATACTGCTATAAAAATTCACGTAGGTGAGGAAAAACGGCAAGGTTGATCGTTGATGTTATGTTATGGTGATGCCGATGATTGGAGTGATTTGTTCAGGGCAAGTTGAAGATACGTGTTGAAGTATCTTTTAGTGTCATGAGATAATGCTTTGTGACACACGGTATTTTGAGTGGCTGACAAGGAATTGTGAATTTGTTGTTTTTATAACTTTATTTATTACTCTTAAAGATGGACAAGGTGCAGCTGTGTGAAAGTTTGATGAAATGGGTGAGTGTCATTTAAAGCCAAATTCAGGTCTTATTCTTTAATTTAAATGTTCTTGCTTCATGGTTATTCATGCACAAAGAATATGCTTTTTTCTTCCTTGTAATAACTTTTAAGTAAGGAAGGGAGAGAACTGAGTGGTAACTTGTCATGTCATTTCAGCTGCAGACATTTGATGTTGATGCTCCTCACAGCACCGTTGAAGAAGTCAGTGATGGAGTAGCTATGGCACAGGCTCTGACCCAAATGTAAGTTACAATTTATGTTCAAAATTCTGTTGTATATGATGTAATTTTGTTGAGTAAATCATATTGCTCCCTGTCGGATCATTTCTGCCTTTCTGTTTAGACACTGCATGAATTTGTTAATCAGAAATCATTTGATGTAGTAGTTGTTGTGTTCAGTCTGTTGTAATAATATTTGAGGTGTTTTTCTGCTTTAATTAGACTTGTAGTGTCTGTGAAACATTCATAATTTTCTCTCAATGTCACAGATTTTCTGTTATTAATTATTGCACAGATAAAAAAATCTAAAAAGTTTCAAAATGTAGATTAACAAATTTTGCAGAACATCCATGCAAACCAATGGTGTTGGTTGTGTTGGTATTCTACAATTATCTATTTTTATAATTCTGAGTCCTTAAAACATTTATAAAAATTAAGAGCCTTTCTCAAAAAGAAACTAATCAGAATGCTTAACATTGTTGGTTTTATAAAATGTATTTAGTAATTATTACGTTTGATTACAAATTTTATTTGTACAAATTGATTCCTTGTAGTACATATAATGAATATTGACGAGTATGAAATAGAGTTGACATCTTAAATACCTAGTTTGTAATAAGGCCAACATTCATTAATGTGAATTTTAAAAATTTGATTTCCTATAAGAAGTGTAGGGGATAGTTTACGTATCATTTATTTACAATTGTGTGTTTAACAGAGCACCTGAGTGGTTTGGCGATGCATGGATGTCAAAAATTAAGACTGATACTGGCAACAATTGGCGACTGAAGGTAAAATTTATGAATGTTGTATAAGAAAGTTTTTGCTATAGAAAATTCTAATTAGCTTGCATTGATTTAATTTGTAGGTTAGTAACTTGAAGAAAATAGTGGAAGGCATAGTTGACTATTACCATGACAGTATTAATCAACATTTCGCTGACTTCAGTAAACCAGATGTTATTAAAATTGGTAAGTTACTAAAGACACAGCATTGAAAATGCAGGGCCTCTTGCATTAATTCACAGCTAATCAATGTCTGCAAATTCACTCACAAGTGTTTAACTGTATATCTTCTTAATTTCTTTTGTTTTGTAAAATTTTTTGTGCTTGTGATGAATATTGAATGTAAAAAAATGCCTTATGATGGAACCACACAGTGTTTTCTTACGCATTTTAAACAAAATGGAGTACATTTGTTTGAAATTAAAAATGAACATTTTGGCTTTTTCATGTCCTCTATTGTGATAAGATTGATATAGTTGTATGAGAAGGGAATTAATGTGATAATTATTGCTTATCAGAAGTGCTATTATGGAGTCAAGAAATCTTTGTACTTTTACCCCAAGTGTTAGATGTAGAAATTTAATTTACAAAAAAAAAAGGTCAGTGTAATTAGCTTTCATCTTGCACAACCTAATTTATCCTCAAATGGCTTGTATTTCTGTTTTACACTGAGAAGACCCAAATTGATAAAATAACTTGTGAAAGGCGTAATTTTGTTAAAAAAGGAAATCGTTGGCATTCGTTTGTATATGATGAAGAAATTGGGGAAAATAGTACACATAATGAACTGCAAAAGTTATATTTCTTTGAATCTACTATTCTAGGAAATTTAAGGTGTGCTGTAATTATCACTTAACATTTTGACTAAGGAAAAAACTTTCAGTTTAATGCAAATATATACCACAGTATGCAAATACATGATCAATGGCTATTGTCCATTTTTTGCATTATTTTGATTTGCACATTCCAGAAGCGACTTGTTCTTGTCATAATTTGGTGGAGCCCACCACCAAAATATCTGGGACCAGTAGAAAGCGACCCAGGGTCAAGTTTTTGAGGAGGGATATTTAGGGTTCACATGCATCTGGGAAACCTAGAATTGTCAGAAAATTTAAAACCATAAAGAAGTCAGGATGATGTCTATTGTGGCTGAGGTTTAATTTCGTACATAGTAGTTAATCGATGTGCTTGAGCAAGTGTAGTGTGAGCGTGCGTGCATTTTTATTGAATGTCCTTATTTATTTAATAGGTTTGCAATATACGGAATATATTTTACTCAAACCACCATTATAACATTTTTAGAAATTAATTATAAATGAGAACAGAGAGATGATCTTATGCTTCAATTTTCGTAGATAAAGCGTATTATTGCAAATATTTATAGTTATATTGTGAAATTATAAAGAGCATTCTGATGAATCCTCCACATCCTCCATCCTCCTTTGTCTCTACAATTTATATAATCTGCACTGAAATAATTAGTTTTGTTACACATTATTGTTATTATTACTATTATATTATTATTGTTATTATTATTATTATTATTATTATTATTATTATTATTGTTATTATCATTATAATATTTCATATTATACAAGTACACGTACCCTTTTCCTGTAGAAAATTCAGAGATGGCCAACGTTAACTTATCAGTCGCATGTGTTTCTGCACTCCACACATCAATAGAAATGTATCTCCCGAGACGTGTTAAGCATTATATCCCCTGTGCAAAACATTATCACTTGAGCCAAACTATCATAGCCCATTAATCATGACTTCAGAATGTTGCCTAGGTTGCCAACTGCATTCCTATAATTCCCTTGTCGCAGAGTTACACGTGACGCTTCGGAGAATGTAGTATGTGAAATTTTGTAGAATTGAAAGGGAGCCTCTTTCATATTATTCTTTGTAATATGGTTCTCTTTGAAAAGATTATTTAAGTATCAAACATTTGGAAATGTTTGTAACATTTTTCATTAATATGGATTTATTCATTTAACTTCATCGTGAAAATTCAATGGTTGTTTTTTTGATTGATTTATAGTTTCTGGGCACATCAATCTAATCACATCATCTTATTCATCATCTGGTATGGTCATTTGTCCTTTTAGTGTATTGAATGATTTATCCCAGGAAATGGCAGTATTCTCTCCCACTGGAAAATGAGATCCAGCGCTGATCTACATGTCAGCTTGTGAGGGATTACCTTCTCCAGAAATCCCCACCCCCATCTGGGCAATGCCCCTGCCGGGACATGCCCTAAGCTCCCGAGTGGTCTCCCAACATGTGTGGTAGTGTAGTCCATGTAAGTGCGAGTGTGTGTGTAAAGGGAGAGGATAGGACAAGGAAGCGGAGGGATAGATTGCCTTCAGTCCGTGGTCTATTAGTTAGGGTACTGCTCCATCATTTGACTGGTATTGATAGGAGAGACCATGGAAAACTATCAATGAGAGCAACCAGCTGCTAGAATTATCTTTCAGTCATCGGCTGATCAGAGTTGCTGCAGAGTCAATGATAATTTGGCTCTGAGCAATACTAAACTGGTGAGAATTCAGCAGAGCTGAAAATACTAGTATGTTTGGAGATCGTCACTTAGAAAAGAAATTACCTTTAGTGTAGCATTTGGAAGCATTCTAGGGGAAAGATGGCCATAGTGCAATGAGCATTTTATTACAAGAATGCTTCATCAGAATTTAAATCATTGTTTCCCAGCAAGGTCAGTATTGATGGATGAATGACGATCAAAGGGGATTGGGAGTGTGAGCTGACAGCTGTATGCACTGGTGACTGATCAGTAAAATTAAGATTCTATTGATTACAAAAAATATAAATGAAGTTGTTAATGGTTTTCTTGCATAAAGATTCAAAATATCTAATAATACTTGTTTATAATTCTAAAGATTGAAAATTATAAAAGTTCAAAAAATAATAAAACCAAAAAAAATGGACCATTTTTTTTTTTCAAAACTTTTGTTCATTTTCTTTGTTTAATTGTTACCAAGTTGTTTACGTGAAATTCTTTGTGTTTGCGATTATTTTGTTTGGTGTATATTTTAGAAAAAAGTCAAGGGGTCGATGACACAATTCATTTTTTTTTTAAGGAGTCAATGTGAGAAGAAAGATTGGGAATCTCTGCTTTAAATTAACATCCATTGCATTCTTCAAACGTCCACTAAATTTCAGTTCAATTGGTTAAGTGTATCATGCAGTACGTTTTTTCTTTGAGTAGTTGATCAGTGTGCCCTGTAGGTAACGCAAGAGTTATCTTGAGTCATTTTTATACTTCAATTTTTAACTTGTGACAAAAATTAATTATCTTGATATGAAGAGGAAGTTGATGTGTGCAGTGCGAACTATGTTGCTTTGAAATACAAATCTGATGGCTTTGTGTTCTGTTCCATTTCATACATTTTTTTTCTTACAACTCCCTTCCATTTATGGAGCTGTGACTTCTTGAAATAATATATTGTAAACGGAATACAAAACATGGTTCTCTTCTATCAGGGAGCATTATTGAAAACCTGAGATATCTCAGAAAGTCTCTTCAATTATCTATTTACAAATGCAAGAGATTTCATAATTTTTGTGTTTGAAGAAACACTCCAAGCAAAGGACAGGAAAAAGGAACATCAAAAAACACAAGTGGAGACAAGAGTACAGAAGAAGCAATGAAAATCTTGAAAGACATTACAGATTTCAAGAGTATGACTAGAACTGAGAAAAATGTGTTTTGGAGAAAGTGGTATTTCTGTCAAATTTTCTTTTTCTGTAAGTCAATTTCTACCTTGACCACAACACGAAAAGGGCATCTCTTATGGTCAACATTTGTAGAACTTGTTTCATTGTATCAAAACAATTTTCATGTAACAGAAAATGGAAAAAATCTGTTTGTACCTGTTTCATGCAAGAAATCACCCCTTGATCTGCCAATGGCTCAAGGCTCCATTGGCAGATAATAAAATATTCTTTGAAGAATGGTGAACAAGAAGAATACTTTGACAATTTTCACACCAAAAACTAGAATTAAGTTAGAACTGTTTGTCAGCTCTATAAACATTTTTAAGAAAGAAGCATGAAATAAAACATGAAGAAATCATTTTTAGGTTTTAAATCTTTTAAGAATCCTGACATTGCTTGTTACATTCTCGTCTTATTATGTACTCGCGTAGTAAAGTGAAAGTATTGAAATCCTGTGACATATTGGCGATTTTTCGACAGAAATCGCATTGTGGCGCCCCGATAATGAAACAATGGAAAAATCTCGTTCCTTTATGAGTATGTAGTTAATTACTCCCACTAACATGTTATGTAGTCAGAATCCACGTATTGTATGTCCGTGATGCCGAAATATCGATTGAGGGCAAACAGCCCACCCGCAGTGAACGATTTTCTCCGAAAGTCTCGTGGTCAATTGAATGAACTCGTGGCCCTACGATTTTAAACCTAATATTTTGGTTTACATGAAGCCTCAATATTTACAAAATTTTCCCAAAAATGGCTCCAATTTTTTTCCTCGGATAGCGTAAAGGACGCTTAAAATGCTGTCAATCTCATTTTTGTAAAAAAATTTGAATTTTCGAAAATCGCAAAATTTCAAAATGTTATCACTCTCTTTATACTATTACAATATTGAAGATATATTTTTCTTAATGAACTCTGTTCTTCAAAAACAGATCTTGAAATAAGGTCATGTACGATTTTTCGAAAATATGAATTGTTTTAGCATAATTTTGCATGAAATAAAGATAATTTTTAATCAATTATTCTCTCAAAAAAAGATCAATTTTTTTTCTGGATAGACCAAATGATGGTTAAAAAATTGGCGCAGGTCCCAGTTTTGACAAACTCGTTGAATTTTCAAAATTTGCAAACAAAAATTTAACTGTGCAAAACTACAATATTGATCAGAGAGTTTTTTTCTTAGAGAAATCTGTTTTAAAATAGATCTTCAAATAACGTAATTCTAAACTCTGACTTTTTGAAAATTGCAAATGCAAATGATCAACTTTTTAAGCATCGTGAAGGTTGTGTTTAGCCAATGCTGTTGGTGTTTATAGGAGTAATATGTCATGCTTTTTAACAGTAAGAGCCTGAGTTTGAATCTCGGCATGCTGAAAACAATTGCTGGTTGGAAACACTTTCACAGGATCATGCAGTATTATAACATTGCGTAGCCCTTACAAATAATGGGAGAAAGTATGTACTAATGTAGGACCAGTACCTAGTTGCATATGTGGTAGGTAATTCCCATATAGTTGCATAAAGATGTGTATTGTTGCTACTTAAATATTTTCTATGGAACAGATGGGTTAGTGAAATTAATGGTAAAAGGAGAGAGTCTTAATAGATCTTTATCCTAAGACCAATAAATACATCATTTTGAAGAGATGTGTAAAAGTAAGATGATGTGTAGATTTTGACAAACAGTAATTTTACATTTCAGAAGATCAACAACTACTGAAATGTATTTAGATGACACTTGTTTCGTTTCATTGTCAATCTGGTGTCCCAAGAGGATTTTCCATCAAGAGTGTATAATTGAATACATGGGAAATGTTGGTTTCGAAGAGACGTTTGTGGATATTGCAGAAACACAGGAGTAGCAAAAGTGATAATGACCAAAAGTATAATCCGAAACGCTTGTGATGTTGGGTGTGGGGCTTTTCACCAATGTCATGACAACATTGTACGAAAATAGTAGTATATGGCTTAGTGTAGGGATCACAGAATTTGGAAAACGTGCACAGTATTCACTTCTCCCCATAGCAAGTCACAAAGTTTTTTACCTGTTTTTGATGTAAATAAATAAGGGCCGTGTTCGGAGCATTTTCGAATATCACTGCAATGTCTCTGACCGGGAGGTCTTTAGGTTAGAGTCCCGACGGTGGCAGGATTTTCGACACTAGCTACATAGCTAGGTTGAATTCAGTCCCTGTATGCAGGAGAATTCTCACGGCCAACTATTCTGATCAGTACTTTTCCTTGCTTTCTCTGATCAACTTCAGGCGAATGCCGGAGCAGTACCCTAATAAACGGATTGCGTGCGATCTTTCCTTTCTCTTCATTGCCCTCTCATCACTCCTTACTTACACAGACACTTACGTGCACTTCACTACCTCATATGCTGGGAGACCAGCTGGGTGCTTAGAGCTCGTCCCGGCTGGGGCGGTGCCCTGCTGGTGAGAGATACCTGGTTGGAGAAAACCCTGCAAACCATGTGGTCGACACCGGACCTCACCATCCAGTGAGGGAAGATCACTGCCATCTCCCGATTTAAAACATGCTCTACACTCACGGGACTAATTACCTTAGCAGTTTACGTGCCTGGAAACACTAATCGATCAATCCATCATACTGTACTGCTGCAATTGAACTTTCGACAATTTCAATAAGTACGTTTTTTTTTTTTTCAATGAATTTTTTCCCATGAAAGAATCAAGTAAACCGAATACATTTAAGAA